>PVIU01029311.1:0-17735 GCA_004026605.1 Ondatra zibethicus
AATGGATAAAACAGAACTGTCATATCCTGCCAAGACAGGGTAAGATAGTTTTGAAAAGTTTCTTGCTCTTGAAAATGGTATGTCAGTTACTTTAGGCCTTAGCCAAAGTTGGTCGCTTCAACACTGCAAATGAGACTTTGGGTGACTGCCCAGGTAGTCGGTTGTCTCTGTCATTTGTTGCACATTGTGGAAGTTTCCCAATTACACTTCCTGTCCACTCAAGTAATATTGTTTCCCTTCTCAGATCTCTGATGGAGTTGAAGATTAAATAATGATAGTTACCTTCCTCATAGTCTAGCCAAGCTTAATTTCAATGTAATATTTAGACTCCTTAAAATAGAATGTTTACTAAAACTTCTGTTATGCATTCCTTGCTTAATATTGTTTATTGTTTGTAATTTTGCATTTGGTGTCTGTTCCAATTGTATATAGCTATGTTGGGTTTGGATTAATCCTGTTTAGACAAAGGGGGGAGATGATGGGGGAAGAGCCACTAGCCAATGACATCAAGTTGGGGTGTGGCTACTGGGACCCCAGGTAGAAAATCGAGAGAACTTAGGTACGCGCTCTCTCCATGCGGTGTCCGCCAGAGGGATCGGATTGCGACTTTGGTAGAGTGAGTTCCCCTTTTTCCTTTCATTAAAAATACCTGTTTCTATTGAGCTAGCTTGGTTATTGATTTGTGCCGACTTGATAATTCGTCATCAGATGATGGCTGTCTGTATACATCCAGTGATGCTACTTCCTTCTGCAAAGATACTTGCTCTGCCATGTTTATTGTTGCTTCATTTATAATAGTCATGATTATTTGAGATGGATTATCATATGTGGATTTGGATTGATGTGGAGGAGGGAGAGTCAGGGAGGATAAGAAGGATGGGAACCATGATCAGACTGAATATATTTCATGAAAAAAATGTCCAAATATGTATATTTACTGAATCATGCTACTCTGAGTATTTCTTTATATATATTCCTGCCTCGGCATATTTAATCTACATGATTTTATAATATAATTATTAGAAGACATCAAAAATTCAACTATTCATCGTTATATATGTGCATCATGTATGTGCCTGGTGCCTGCCGAGGTCAGAAGGAAACTTTGTATCACCTGGAACTAGATTATAGTTGGTTTTGAGCCACCATGTAGGTGCTGTGGATCAAACATGGTTTCTCTCCAAGAACCACAGCACTCCTCAGTGCTGAGCTACTTTTCCTTCCCCTTTGCCCCCTTTTAAGTTTTATTTTTAGAGAGTCCATCTTGATCACATGCTCATTCAGTCCCGGTCCAGCTGGATTTGGTGCGCTCCCATTAGATCAGGCACACTGTTTAAGTGGGTGGACCAACCCCTCGCGGTCCTGACTTCCTTGCTCATCTTCTCCCACCTTCTGTTCTTCGACTGGACCTTGGGAGCTCAGTCCATTGCTCTGGTGTGAATGTGGGTCTCTGTCTCTATCTCCATCCATCGGACGAAAATTTCTATGGATGTGATCAAGATATTCATCAATGTGACTATGGGACAATGATAGTTCTGGACCCTCTAAATGTGGCTGCCAATGGGGGCAGACTGAGAAGCCATCAACAATGGCACTAGGACTTATCTCCTCTGCATGTATTATCTTTTTGGGAACCTAGTCGATTTGGATGCGCACCTTCCTAGGACGGGATGGAGGGGGGAGGGCCTTGGACTTCCCACAGGGCAGGGCACCATGCCCTCTTTTAAGGGGGGGAGCGGGAGGGGACTGGGAGAAGGGGAGGAAATGTAACTCTTTTTTTTAATGGAAAAATAGAAGAATATGGGGGGAAAAACTCAGGACCAATAAAAAATTTAAGTTTTATTTTTTCAACTAAAAAAACTTATAGTATTCCTGCATTATATATAAATGTTATAAATAATCATAAACATATTTTTTCTATTTTCTTCCTTAATGAAGTTTAAAAGTATTATTTGTAATTTTAAACTCTGTTTTTCATACACAAATAGATGATAAAGAATTAAGCAAAGAAGGAAAAGTTAAGTTTTGTTATTTCTTGTTAGGAAGCTACTAGTAGTTTAAATTGAGTTGAATAAGGAAATTGTTAGTATCTGAATGCTGAGCATTAAAGATCTTTTATCACCTACTGTGGGATGTAATTAATGTCCCAACACAGATGATTATTCTGTGTTGGGACAGACATGTGACATTTAAGCTAGAGGAAAATAATCTATTCCTCTTAAACTCACAGAAGAGTGCTGCTTGAGCACCATTATTCACAATCTTTTCATAAGTTACTTAATTTCTACTTTTTGAAGTAGATAAGAAGGGTAGAAACCAATTCTTAAGAATTATACAATTTTGCAGACTATTTGACTTGCTTCATTGTTTAAATGATCTAAGATACAACTTTTAAGTTTTCTCTCAAGTAACAATGTCAAGGCTGCATCCCTTATCTCAAAGTGATCTTCAAGATTTTTTCACATATTGTGAAGATACACTATATCCATCCAAATCTAGAAAGTCCACTTATTCTTCTTAACTTATGAAATAAGTCAAAGATTTTGGCCCAAGCCTAAGATTCCAGTGTTTCTGAAGCTAAGAGAGAACAAGTTCAATCTCAGCTATGGAGTAAAACAGAGAACCCCCAACCAAGCCACAAGTGCTGTAGATACAGAAGCTCAAGAAATTTAGTAAATAACATTCAAATTAACATACACCTTTAAAACAGGTTTTCATAAAATAATTTTCTTTGAAGAGTTGTCTTGGAAGCTTTGTTTCTCAAATAATATACATTTCACATAGTATTAGTGAAAGCATTTCTTATGAAAGAACCCATAAACTATTATATT
This sequence comes from Ondatra zibethicus, assembly GCA_004026605.1. Taxonomy (NCBI): domain Eukaryota; kingdom Metazoa; phylum Chordata; class Mammalia; order Rodentia; family Cricetidae; genus Ondatra; species Ondatra zibethicus. The sequence continues at coordinate 2,832 of PVIU01029311.1, forward strand.
TAATGAGTACCCAAACATTTTGCTTAAATTTACTAGAGAAACATTGTATAGCATCAATATTATAGCAATGTTCTCTCTCTAAATACAGTGTTACATGAAACCATTATAATATAGATAGCTATTATTCAAAAGAAAAATAGCACATGTGGACTTATAAAATTATTATTTAAAAAGAATATTGAATATTAAAGACAAAAATACAAAAGTCTCTCTAGTGGCAGAATTCAGCATATAAGGAAAATGAAAAAGAATCTCTTTTTGAAACATTAACCTCTTTATGGCCATTTTAATGAAAAGCATTTTAAACACTCAAGCAAGTATTCAAACAAAAAAATTATATCTTAAACACATGCAGAAAGAAATATTAAAAACTCAGGGGAATAAGAATAACTATCCCAGATTGGTCACCTCTTAGAGAAACCTCTATAAATCTACTGATAACACAGTAGGAAGACTGCATCCTGAGACCATGCTGATGGCAGAACCTGAGAAGAAATGCTAACATGCTCTGTATAAACTTCCAGGATCACTGTTCTCTCTCAGGTTACAGGGTAGTCAGACACAAATGGAATTTTGGTCACCACTGACTGGACTTCGCTAGAAAGAATAGGTGATACCTAACTTCAGACTTTTCTCAGATGTGCTGCCTGGTGATCTATTTAAGGTACATTTCAACATTTTCACTAATGACATTAAATTATATGGAGTGCTTTTAAGTGTGGATGCTGCATGTAAGGGTACTGTGTTTAAAGCAAGAAAAGTGCATACTATTTAGAGCTGTGTATATGGGGTTACATACACTCTGGTGTTCAGATTTCTCGTCATTAGTGTGGATATCATGATGATATTATTATGAGAAATGGCTACATCAGTGATGAAAATGACATATTTAAAACTCAGAGGACAGAACTTTTCACCTAACAATTTCTCAGATGCTCCAAAAACTCAGTTGTCAGAGAACATTGTCATTCCTTCCTTCCTTCATTTTTCCTCCCTCTCTCCTTCCTTCCTTTCTTCCCGTGAACATCTGCTTCTTTATAATAAAATTAAATACATTTTCAACTTGTCATCTTGAAGTTGAAAGCAAAGAGATATGAGAAATGCTGTTTGTTTTATTATCTCTCCACTAGCAGCTTATTTCTTTTTTTGAAAATTTGTTTCAGCAAGTAACACAAATGTTCTTACTCTTCTATCATTGTTTAGAAAATAGTATGTTTAAAGTTTTGTAAGGAATGATGACACAGGACCTGGATTAGTTGCGATGTTTGTCAATGATAGATAATATTAAACATATTTTTCCATACCTGGACACTAGGTATGGTACAGGGAAGGGTTCTAAATCAGGAAGAGTGCCTTAAGTCCATGTGTCGTCTGATGGTGTAAGTGTGCACACTGAACTTTCTCTAGGCTGGAGAAAGTGCTTCTGAACTGTGCTTCCGTGCTCACGGTGGTGACTCAGTCTCTCTTAACAAAATCACACAAAATAAAAGAGAACTTTTAGAATTTCTTAGCAAAGCAATAAAAGGTCACAGTAAAGTCCTTTCCTGTTTTACAAGAACAGCAAGACAAGCAAAACTGAGGCATTTTGGGGAAACAACGGAGAAAAAAGAATTAGTAATCTGAAGAGAATACTTTTGCTAGAGAGTGGCAGAAAGGAGTTTGTTTAGCTGTTAGCTACACAGCAATAAGCTTTTTACTGCTAAATAATAATCTTAGGTAAAAAATATGTCGGTTTTGTAGAATTTTACCATAGAGGACAATTTCCAATAACTTTTAAATTTATCATTATTCTTTGTGACCACAATATTAAGTTTTTCACTTGAAATATACTTAAAAGCAACTATTCAGAATGATATTTTCTACTAATCCCCTTGATATGTTTTATACACTTTGCAGTTAACAAAGACATTCCATTAATTTCTGATATTAATATGCTATCAAAAGCACTGGTGCTAAAGAGAATGGGAAGGAAGTAATTTGCACTGTGGACAGAAGGACACAGGGAATCAACTTTCTCAAGTTCACTACTCCAGAACATGGATCAGTGGCCACAGTTGTGTAGCGAGGGATTCTGAGCAAAACAAGAAATAAAGATTAGGATCTTACAGTGTCTGACTGCTAGAGAAAAGAAAGCAATGGAATGTCTGGGAAGAAATACAGAGAATATGAGTTAGTTCTTATATGAGAACATGGAAACAGAGGTCAAAGAGCAAATGAAAGTTTTAAAGAGTTGAATTTATCGTATTGCCATTTGTGAAAAGATTATAATACTTTTCAAAACACTTAAAAGTAAGATTATATGGACTGAGAAGTCTGTATTTAGGACTATATTTTATATGCTTACACAGATATACATGCAACAACAAATGATGAAAAGAAATGTCATTAATTTGAAATTGAGAAAGTGTGAATACATGGGAGTCTATGGAGAAAGAGAGTGAAGGCAAAAAAATGATATATTATACTATAATCTCAGAAATATTATTGTAATGTTAAAAAGGAAAAATCGTTGCTTTCAGATGCTATGTGATTACCCTGTTGGCTTCACTTTTGTCAGTAAAAGCTTTGCAAACCTCAGAGCCCTTTACAGAAATTTAAATTGTTATGTTTAATTTTAAATAGTTGGTTCATAAAAACTAAATCCATTATTTATAACATAAATAAATATTATTTTATGGTTTTCCTTCTATAATATTAAATACATTCAAATATTCATGAGTGGATAGTTAATCCTCCCCCTATTTTTCACTTAATTTACTTTTAAAAAGCTGAGGCTTCATATTATTACTGCTTTATTAAGTGTATTTTCTATAGAATCATAGTGTAATTTTAGTTTGTAATAGTCTTATAAAAACAGCCATCTTATTATGATTGTTTTAGATAGTTCTCTGTTTAAAATATTTTGAAACTGTGTTATATTCGAAAGTAAATATCCTTCATTTAACTTTATTTTGGAATATAATTTAATGACTGGGAATGATAATAAAAAGGATACAAACATGTTCAAGTTTCTAAATTTTTTGGCTGATGTATTTTCCTGAATTAATATTTTAGCGGAACAATTTTATAACAATTGGTATAATTTTAAAATGTGGTTTTCTTTTATTTTTATTTATGTATATGTGTTTTGGTATGATTGATAGAGGCCATTATTCTGCAGGAGTCTACTACAGCCAGAACAAGGAATTGAGCTTCTGATCTAGAGTTAGAGAGGGCTATGCAACCTGATTTGGGTGCTGCAAACTGAATTCAAGTTCCCTGGATGAAAAATAAGTGCTCTTAACCATTGAACCATCTTTCCAGCATCTAAAATGTCATTTTAAATGGATATGTGTTCTTTAGCTGATTCAGTTTTCATCAACCTATGCATGCGGACACTTTAAATATTCAAAACTCAAATCTTTTTTTAAATGATAGTTTGTAGAATGTGCTGATAGGAAATAAGGATTTGGCTTGGTGTGGTCACCCAGGATTGAAATACCAACACCTAGAGAGAAAAAAGAAGATCTGAAATTTAAAGTCATCCTAAACTAAGTGATATGGACAGAGAGACTGTCGGTTCCCACAACAGTGGTGTCTTTGAGTACAGCCTGGGCTGCATCAGACCTTCTCACCCTCTCTTCCTCCAATGTCTGTCCTCAACACAGAATAGAGATATACTCATTTGTCTTCCATGTACCCAAAACACTGAAGTCTGGTAGTTCAATAAATGGTACATGGCTATTCTAGAGACAGTCTTTCTCTCGCTCATTTAATAACAGAAAGTGAGCTGTTTTTCTTTTTACTTAACATTTTATTTAGTCTCATTTCATGTTAGCACATGACAGTATTGACAATTACAAAATATAACTCACATTGTTTTACATGAATAAGATCAGACACTGCTTTACTGTGAATACCTTTATCAAGATGATAAAATAAACATAGAGAAACCATATTTACCTAAACATTTTATTTATATTTAGCTTAATCTTGAATTGTAACTCCTTTAATATTGTATTATAGGAATAAATCTATATTACACACTCTGTTTAGGTTGATTATGTTTTCAATGGTTTAAAACCACAAGCCTTGTGATCGGAAGCCACAACTACATTACATTTATTTTCCATAGTGGATGTGTTAACATGAGTTTTGAAACTTGACTCACTGGGAAATGTTAATGTTATTTTTGTTTGTAACAAATACACATTGAATATCTTAATTAAAATTAGAAATATGAAGCTAAATTCACTTAATATTAAAATTAGCATAGGGTTATATTTTCCAAATATACTTACTTATAAATGTACCTACTTATAAAATCCATAAGAATGAAACTCAAGGTGTCTAGAACTTTGAGTCCACGATGACAGTTTTGGATCTCAGCACATGTTTCAGAGTCTGGAGTAGCTGTTGTTTTCATTTGCATTTATATTGTAGAAAATGCTAGGTTCATTCTGACATTTCATGCATGAGCACCACGTCTTGTTGTCTTCCTATTAAACTTTGTTCTTCCTGAATTAGCTCTGGAGGACAATTGGTAATCTAAGTGGTGATCATCCTAATTTATAGTAAAGGATTACTGCCTGGTCCAGAGAGTTTATAGGGTTTCTTTCAGACCACTGTTTCCTTGATTATAGCATGTGATATAGTAGATGGAGGTCATATTAAATAAGGTAGTGAGGAACTGAACTCAGGACACCATGTAAATTACTGTTGAAAAATAGCCTGTCATCATCATATGAAATATTTATGAACATTCGAAATGATGTCTACTTTCTTTAGATGTCACACATTTAAACATCTCATTTTTCATTTCAGAACACATTTTCCTTATATACACAGATATTTTACTAGTAGACATGTGCACATACAAATATATTCATGTGCATATATGTATATATGAGAATAATTCACAGAAAAAGATACAGACATCTTTTGAGTGGTAACTACCTGAAGAAAATGTATTAGAAAACTGGAATATTTACATAGAAGATTTGTGGAAGTACTTGCTTTCGATGATACAGTTGAGTGGTCTTTTTGTGAATTAATTATACCTAACATTATAATGGAATGCTACCATGAGTAACATTTTGATATTTCTCAAATTTAAACATTTAATACTTGGAGATGAGCAGGTAAGGAGTTATGACATATTTTATAGTGAATTTTTATAAATTTGCAAGCATGCATAATAGCAAATAATTAAATTAGAAGACTCTAAATTTCATTTAAGGAAGAGATTTTCTTTTTTTTTTAGCTATATGTTGTCACTAATTTTCATTCATAGCGGATTGGTCCTTGGCCTTCTTATCCTTCATTATTAACTCTGTTGCTTTATCAAGATGTCTCATTTGCAAAAGGACAAAAGAAGACTATACTTGACCCTTTAATGGGTGAAAGGGATTAGAAAGAACACCTCTTACCTGAAGTTCTTACAAAGGAGACAAATCTTATTCTTAACCCTGTTGATTCTGTGGATATATCATGGATAATAGATCCTTCTGTCTGTAACAACCCAGATTGAGTATCTTTCTTGTTGATCCTAAAGTTTTTTGTAAAATTAAAACTTAAAAACCACTACGACATAATGCTGACTAGGTCTCGGTATTTAAGATCAGAGCAACTGTTTTTATTTGCATTTTTGTTGTAGTTCACTTAGCTGTTATGAAAACAGGATAAGTTTTACAAAGTTCTTGTCATTTTATAAAATGATGAATTTTGTGAAATTTACAGCCTTTCAATATATGCATAAAGAGGAGTGCTGCATACTTTTTAAAAGAATTTTTTGTTTTATAAAGAACAGATTAATTCATTGGAAGTTCCAATAAATCAACACGTGTACACACATTTAAGCTGAATCTATGATTTTGAGGTTTGTCCTAAAATATTTTGCCTCTTCTGTTGGTAAATAAGTCAGTGTTGTGATCAGACAATGAGACTTACAATGTGTTCTTCTCTCATATATAGGATATTTAACAATGCATTTCAATGTTTTCCTTCAAGAATCACATAAGGACTAATGAGAACTGACCCATCATAACTGACCCTTCATAGATAGACTACTGGATTTAGTTTCACCAAAGTAGATATTTTTATCTTCAAAATATCAAATGTGGCTATGTAGAGTATTCAATAATTTATCTCAAACTCAGTACTACATGTTATGCAACTATGCTTTAAAAATATTATATTTTATTATTTTTTAATGGCAAAACCATCAAGGAAGTACCAGCTTCCACATGGTGATTATATAACATTAAAGATGTTTTCTTCTCTCATAATTTCAGATTTACATGAAAAGATTTTACTTCAGGATCTCCTCGAGAATAATGCACAACCAGAGCATTGTCACAGAGTTCATACTCCTTGGGCTTTCACAGAATATAGAAGTTGAGAAAATACTGTCTGTTGTATTTTTGTTGATATACCTTGCAACTCTTTGGGGCAACATGATAATCGTGGTGACCATCATCTACAGCCCTGCACTGTTTTTTTCCCCCATGTACTTCTTCCTGATATTCCTGTCCTTATTGGATGCATGCACTTCTTCTACTGTCACACCCAAGATGATTGTAGACTTCTTCTATGAGACAAAGACCACTTCCTTCGAATGTTGCATGACACAATTGTTTGCTTTCCACTTCTTCACTGGGATAGAGGTGATTGTCCTGTCAGCCATGGCCTATGACCGCTATGTGGCCATTTGCAAGCCCTTACACTATTCTTCCATTATGACCCGGAGGCTCTGTGGCATTTTGGTGGCAATATCCTGGACTGGAGGTTTCTTGCATTCTACCATACAAATTACTTTTACTTTGCAACTGCCATTCTGTGGGCCTAATGTCATTGATCACTACATGTGTGACTTGTTCCCATTACTGAAACTTGCCTGTACTGACACACACATATTTGTTATTTTGGTGTTTGCTAACAGTGGGTCTATCTGCATCATAATCTTCTCTATTTTGCTTGTTTCCTATGGTGTCATATTGTACTCTCTGAGAGCCCACAGCTCTGAAGGGAGATTGAAAGCTCTCTCTACCTGTGGATCCCACATTACTGTTGTGCTTTTGTTCTTTGTGTCATGCATATTAATATATGCACGACCTACATCTGCCTTCTCCTCTGAAAAAAGTGTATTTTTATTTGCCACCATCTTGACACCACTTCTGAATCCTATAGTTTACACTTTCAGGAATAAGGAAATGAAGAATGCTATCCAGAAAATGTGTAAGAGATTGATAGCAGTTTCTCATGACTATTAAATTGTTATACTTCCAGTGAATTGGAGACAGAGTATTAGGTAATAGCAATGTAGTGCAAACTTAGGATAATTTTACTGATGCTCAGCACCTATGTCAATAGTCAGACATGGTAGTATACCTTCAAGGAAGTACTGGTGTTGTACAGTATTACCAAAACCAGTGAAGTCAAAGTTCAGTAGAGAGCTTGTCTTAAGAATATAAGGGAGAAAACTATAAATGGACAGAGTCAGTGCCTTCCTTTGCCTCAGCATGCATATGGACAGGTACGTACAACATCCACTTCTCATTTGTATATACACATGCACACTATTCACATAGGTGTACACACACAAATCAATAATTACCGTTAGAAAACTAATTTTAAGAGTATCAAGAAGTCTGGGTTGGGGATTTAGCTCAGTGGTAGAGTGCTTACCCAGCAAGTACAAGGCCTCAGTTTCAAAAAAAAAGAAAGAAAAAAAAGACAAAATAACAAAAATATCAGGAAGTCACTATTTATTAGGAAAAGTAATTTATCAGTCATTATTTTTAAAAGATGGTATCATTTTCTATAGGATGCATTAACACTGGTATGAGAAACTGTGTTTCTAAGATCACGCTTTCACTATGAATTGACTAATTAGCATTGACATATGAAAATTTGTGGAGACACAGAACTGGCTTAGAGTGCAGGCTCCTCCTTGGACAGATGAGATGAAGTTAGGAATTGATGCTTGGCAGACCAAGCATAAATGGAAGCACATTTTCTCTGCTCATTTCCCAAAGTTCTTTTAGAATTTGTACCTTTGATAACAAAGTGGCTTTTGAGCTCAGTTCTTCATGCTTCATATCAGATATAGATTAACAAAGTGCTCTGCTCCTTTATACTTTTTATTTTGTATACTGCTTTTTATTGAGACACTTTTCATACAGGGTGATGTAAGAGCATCTCATTATCATCTCTGTGGGAAAGGGGGGGTTGAGAGTTGAGGTAATTCTTTTTAGTCTATATAAAAAGTCATGTAAAATAAAGCTTGTCATGCAGTTGTTCATACTCTGCATCCTCTGTGTCCTGATATGCATGAAACCCTTACCCAGGAACCCAAACACACAGATGTTGACAAAAATTGTAGCTAATTTAATTTTATTCTTTCAAAAATCAGTGATTTTTTTCAAACACTTGGAATGGGTAAATTTGTCTTACTAAATTAGTATGTATTTTAAGTAAGGAGAAGAAACATATGTGAATTCTTCAAGAGAAAATGGGTTCCTATAAGAGCTGATGACACCTCAGAACCTAGAAATGCATAGGAACATGGCAAAAGCCTAAAGTCTAAGTGTTGCTGTATCATTTGAACACATTTTAAAATTGGGACTATTCATGCCTGGAGGAAAGTTTGAGTCAGGTGCTGAATTTCTAAAATGACTAGAAAGTTAGAATTTCTAAGGATTAATGTGGGTACCCCTCTTGAATGAGCTATAGGACCTGATTCCCTGGGAAAACCCATGTTAAAGCATAAACCATAGACAAATATTGATTATTATCTAAAATGTTCATATACTTAGCATATATCTCCTGCTGTTCACATGCCTTAGTTAGGGTTTCTGCTGCTTGGTAGAGTCACCATGACCATAGAAGGAAACATTTATTTGGTGTGGTTGACAGTTTTAGAGGTGTAGTGCATTATCATTATGGTGAGCCATAACACCCTACAGGTAGACATGGCACTGGAGAAGAAGCTGGGAGTGGCGAATGATCTGCATCTTAGTCTGCAGGCAACAGGAAGCCCACCGCCACAGTGACATCCTTCCTCCAACAAAGACACACCTACTTCAATAAGGCTACACCTCTTAATAGTACTACTCCCTATGAACTTATGGGGAACAACTACATATAAACTAACACAACAGAGAAGAGAATCTAGAGTAAGAAGATTTGAAATTAGTTTTCACAAGATTAATGTATGATGTCAGTATTTTTTTCTGTTATAATTTATTTGTTTTTTTGTGGGGGGGATTTCATGTATGCATCTGGATTTACATCATTTCATATCTTCTCTGTTATTTTCAATTTCTTCTGTGTTTCTTAATTTTTTTCATACACATGTATTTTTTCCTTTAATTATTATCGCTGCATGCACACACATAAATACATGCACAGATAAATATAACATATAGATTTATAAATAGCAACTGCTGAAAGAACTATGGGCATCTAAGGAATTCTGAGAAACATTCTTCTCCATGGTAAAGCACACCAATTGGTTATTTAATACAATGGTTATCCCAGAACAGATTCTTTTTGCAGTGTGTGTCAGTGTATAAACTCACAACTCAAGTACAGAAAATAAGTAACTGTTTAATGATCAGTTCTAAATCACACTATATTACACCCTACAAGACTTAGAAAATATTTTCAAAGAGCAGACAGAGAAACTGTTATGGTATATTATTTGTATTTTGATAAATAAGTCTTGCCTGAAGATCAGAGGCAAAGCTAAAGCTAGTAGAGGTCAGATAATGGTGACACACACCTTTAATCCCAGGATTTGGGAGACAGAGTTAGATAGATCTCTTTGAGTTCAAGGCCTACAAAAAAAAATCAATGCAAAAACAAATCTAGGTGGTGGAGACTCAAACCTTTAATCGCAGTTCTAGGGTTTCACAGGCCTTTACTCTTAGCACTAGAGGGAATATAAAATGGGAGGACAGAGAGGCTTAGTGTGGTTTTAGTCTGCAGTTGTCCACCCTTGGTAGAAGTAAGACTTCTCTAGTGACTTGGCTGCCTTGTTTTTCTGATTTTCATGTTGAATCCTAATTTCTGACTCTGGGTTTTTATTATACTTGCTACATTTGGCACCAAATGTTTGGGGTATGAATTCAAGACAACGCCATTTGCCTGAGCAACACAGGCCAGGGTGGCACATGGGGCTCTCGATGGAGCTTTACATGGGATTGCAGCCTACCTGGCTAGGCTTCCTCTCCCTCTCCCTCTCCCTCTCTCTCTCTCTCTCTCTCTCTCTCTCTCTCTCTCTCTCTCTCTCTCTCTCCACTATGGGTTCTAGGATCTTCCTGAACTCCCTTCTTAGGCTACTGTCAAACTAGGTAGCTACTTTGAAGTACAATCAGGCTTTTACTGTACTATGGCTTATAAATCAGCCTCACATCTTCATCAACATTATCGGTAGATTTGGTAAGACAATAGGGAATTCTTAAGGGACTTAGTTAAAAGAGAGAAACCATTATAATGGAGGGATTTGGTTCTCTGTATAATGTATGCTAGACAATTTGAAAATGGAATGATTAAATAAGAAGATATCTAATGTAGCTGGGATTTATGTAATATCAACTGCAAATATTTTCAGCATTATAATTTTTGTGTTATCACTAAAGAAGTTGATTAATCTTAGTGCTTAGGTGTTGTGGGAGGTTCTTCTGTCTCTGTGTTGCTTTCATTAGTTAATAAAGGAACTGCTTTGGGCCTATAGAAGAGCTGTAGGGGAACAGAGCTATGTAGGGAAAACTAAACAGAATTCTTAGAGAAAGAAGGCAGAGTCAGAGAAAGACACCATGGTCTGGCCACTAGAGATAGACATGCTAGGACTTTGCTGGTAGGCCACAACCTTGTGGTGATATACAAATTAATAGAAATGGGTTAATTATAAGATGTAAGAGTTAGCCAAAAAAAGGGGGGGCTGAAGAGATGACTCAGTGGTTAAGAGCACTGCCTGCTCTTCCAAAGGTCCTGAGTTCAGTTCCCAGCAACCACATGGTGGCTCACAACCATCTGTAATGAGATCTGGTGCCCTCTTCTGGCCTGCAGGCAGACACAATACTGTATACATAATAAATAAATAAATAAATAAATAAATCTTAAAAAATAAGAGTTAGCCAATAAGAAACTAGAGCTAGTGGGTCAAGCAGTGATTTAATTATGACAGTTTCTGTGTGGTTAATTTGGGGCTAAACTAGCCAGGCAGCCGGGATGAACAAGTGACTCTTTGTAACAAATTGTCACCCACATGATCAGCTAAATCCACTTAAAACCAGAGAGAGTTTGAAAAGGAATTCTAGACTCAAAAATACAGAGTTTAACACAGTTTCTTGCTATTGACTGGTGGCTGGCTACAGCTCCTTTAAGAGAGGTTTCCTGACTCAGCAGAAGCAGTGCAGGGGAGCCACACCATTTTGAAATGCAGGCTTTCTGGGTCATTCTCCAGCACAAACTGACTGATAAAGTCAGGAGGTCTGGTTACAGGCCATTTAAATGGGGTTTATGAGCAGACTGCTGCAGCTTTCTTGATGGCAACATGGACCAGCTGTGTTCCTGGAAGTAGGGTAGTGTGCTTGGCTCTCAGAGGCACAAACAGCTCTTGCTCCACCATGCTGGACTGGGCAAAGAAAGCAGGTGACACCATGTTTGACCTAGTAATGTCACAGCTTAGATTCTTAAGTGCTTAGCATTTTAAAGGCACAAAGCAAAAGCACTTTTGGACAGTAGGGAATTACAGATAATGCAATAAGGACAGATTTAGACATAAAAGAACTCTAAATGGATAACAGTGTTGGATAAATGTACATAGGCTTGGGAAATATAGGAGACAGAATATAGGATGTTATAAAAAGAAATAAATGGTTAAACAGGTAAAGTTTTTAAAGAGACAGAACAAAAATAAATAAGCCATGTAAAAGTGGAAAATTCACAGAGAGTCTGGATTATGTATATTATTGTGTTCTCTTTGTATTTTTTGACTGTGCATGAGCTAAGTATAGAGAAATATTTCATTGTATGGACTGCTAAGTTAAACCAACATAAAGATATCTTGAGTGCAAAATTTGAGTCTAAGGATATGTTGCTTTAGTAAAGAAATTCTTCTATTGTTTTTACAGAAAATAGGGAAGTGCAAGGACAAGGCCAATTCAGGCACTCTCTCCTCTGCTGCCCAAGGACCTAGCTGGGGGCATCCCCATGGACACTTGGGATTTCCCATGGAGCCAAGTCTCCTGACAACCCTAATATAGTACAGAAGAAAAACAAAAATTTAAGGACTATTTTATTGCTATTAATCTCATAATCCTTTGGTTTTATATTGAATATTTGACAGCTTTTCCTAAGGTATAAGATTTATAAGATTTATCCATTCTTCAGTTGTGGGACATCTAGGCTGTTTCCAGATTCTGACTATTACAAATAAGCTTCTTGTGAACATAGTTGAGCAAGTATCCTTGTGGTGCAATTGAGCATTCTTTAGATATATGCCCAAGAGTGTTATAACTGGGTCCTGAGATAGAATGATTCCCAGTTTTATGAGAAACCACCTCACTGATTTCTAAAGTGACTGTACAAGTTTGCATTCCCCTTAGCAATGGAGGATTGTTCCCATTACTCTACATCTTCTCCAGCATAAACTATCATTGGTGTTTTTGATCTTAGCCATTCTGACTGGTATAAGATATCTCAGAGGTATAAGATGATATCTCAAACCATTTTGATTTGCATTTCACTGATATCTAAGGATGTTGAACAATTCCACATAAGTGTCTTTTGGTCATTTGCAGTTTTTCTGTTGAAAAGTTTCTGTTTAGATCTGAACCCCATTTTTGATTGGATTATTTGGCAAATTTTGTCTAATTTCTTGAGTTCTTTATTTATTTTGGAGATCAGTCTTCTGTCCATTCTGAGGCTAGTTAAGATCTTTTTTCCATTCAGTAGGTTGCTCTTTTTTTCTTAGTGACTGTGTTCTTTGCCTTACAGAATCTTCTCAGTACACAAAGTAATGCTAATCAGTGTTAAAAAATTGACATCTTGAAATTTTCATGCAAATGTATGGGACTAGACAAAGCCATTCTGAATGAGGTAACCCAGACCAAGATAGACAAACATGGTATTTACTCACTCAAAGGGGATATTATACATAAAGCAAAGGATAACTAGTTTGAAGGCCATCATTCCAGAGAAGCTAGGTGACAAGGAGAAACCTAAGGCAGGCATACATAAATTCCCCCTGGGAAGTGGAAACAGACAAGACTTTTGGAAAAAATTAGAAGGGGCAAGGGAAGGGATGATGAAAGGGGAGGGGGACTGGAGAAAGTGAGAGAGGAGGAGAACATGAGGGAATGGGATGCTCAAGAAACAGAAAGAGCAGTGAGGAAGAGAAAGGAAAGACAGTTTGATTTAAGGAGCCATTGAAGAGTGAGCAAGAAACTTGGCATTAGGTCAGTTCCCAGGAATCCACAAGGATGACTCCAGCTAAGACTCTAAACAACAATAGAGAGGATGCCTAAACTGACATTCTCCTGTAATCAAATTGTTGACTACCTTAATTGTCATCATAGAACCTTCATCCAGCAACTAATGGAAGCAGATACTGAAATCTACAGTGAAGCACTAGGCTGAGCTACCAGAGACTAGTCAAAGAGAGGGAGAAGAGATAATATGAGCACAGGATAAAATCCATGATGATCTGAGTTTACTGATTGTGAAGCAATAGCGGAGGAACATGTATAGGACTGAACGTGATTGTAAGGAAGAGTTGTAAGGCTTAGATGGTCTGTGAGGCAATGGGACAAGGATTTATCTCTAGAGCTTGTACTGGTGTCTAGGAGCTATTAAATCACTTGAACTGGATATGACAGAGAAATTGGAATCACAAATTAACAGCATGTGTTTTTAACTGCACAAAAATGGCACAAAATTTAATCATGTAACATTGCATCATTAATAAGGAATGGACTGATGAGTTCTCTCCTTTCATTGAGGAGATATTGGCAGTTAAAGACTGATTGAGAAGGGATATCATTTTCTTTAGGTTTTTTTTTTTTTTGTAACCACAGTGAAGTTGAAAAATCTCCAATAAATAATTCCACACACTTACTCATAAAAGCAACGTTATAGCCTGTGGGTCAGAAACAAAATCAGTAGACACAGGAGGACCAGTCAAGAAAAAGGCACATCATCAGGATTATATGATGGGCAAGAGAAGGTAATGGGTAGTCAGTATGATTATAAAACATATACAATTAAATTCACAAAAAGCAAATAAAATAAAATATTCTTTTTAAAAATTTATTTCACTGTCTTTTTTTTCATACATTGTTTTGTTTTATTTTTTCCATTCAAGAACATAATAAAAGAAATAAAATATTTTTTCCTTTCTTCCCCTTCTCCCGGTCCCCTCCCACTACCCCCCCTCCCCTCCTCCCTCCCCCTTCTTCCTTGAAAGAGGGCATGGTGCCCTGCCCTGTTGGAAGTCCAAGGCCCACCCCCATCCCTCCCGGCCTAGGAAGGAGTGCATTCAAAAAGACTCGGTTCTCAAAAAGATAATAAATGCAGAAGAAATAGGTCCTGGTGTCATTGTTGATGGGTTCTCCATCTGCCAACTTTCGCCGCCACATTCAGAGAGTCTGGTTTGACCATATGCTCATTCAGTCCCAGTCCAGTTGGATTGGTGAGCTCCCATTAGTTCAGGCACACTATCTCAGTAGGTGGACCAGCCCCTCACGGTCCTAACTTCCTAACTCATCTTCTCCCACCTTCTGCTCTTCACCTGCACCTTGGGGGCTCAATCCATTGCTCTGATGTGAATGTGGGTCTCTGTCTCTATCTCCATCCATCGGATGAAATTTCTATAATGGTAATCAAGATAATCATCAATGTGACTATGGTACAGGGCTA
>PVIU01029312.1:0-17722 GCA_004026605.1 Ondatra zibethicus
TTCTTCTTCTTCTTCTTCTTCTTCTTCTTCTTCTTCTTCTTCTTCTCCTTCCTCTCCTTGTCCTCCTCCTCCTCCTTCTTCTTCTCCTTCCTCTTCTTCCTCTCCCTCCTCCTCCTCCTCCTCCTCTTCTTCTTCTTCTTCTTCTTCTTCTTCTTCTTCTTCTTCTTCTTCTTCTTCTTCTTCTTCTTCCTCTCCTTGTCCTCCTCCTCCTTCTTCTCCTTCTCCAACCCCTCTCTTTCCTCTCCACTTCTCTCTTTCACTCCTTCCTCCCTTTATCCTTCCCTCTTCTTCATTCTTTTATTCTTTCAAAGCACCACTCTCATCACAAACTAAGTTTGTGCCAGGGCTGCTTCTTTTTAGGATAGTGACAGCACATTGATACCCTTCCTGATTACATCCATTTTTTTCTATTGATATTTCCCCAAGCTACATCTCTCATACCTTGTGAAAAATTATATCCCTTGGTTCAACTCCAACCTTACTTTTCCTCTGTGAGACCTTGTATACTGGCCTTGAAATTTTCTATAGACATTGTTAACTGTATCCTGTGCTCCATTCATGTAGTGTTTCGTGATGTTCCTAGAAGTCTCTCTCCCTGGTGCTTTGGCTTTGCTTATTTGGGTTGAGAACACCACTTGATTCCTTTGTCCTATCTACATTTGTTCCCATATCTGCATAGTCTCCATTATTTACATTTGAGTCTCAACACCTTTAGGTTTTCATGGTAGGCATTGCAGTGGTTATTTATACTCCTTTCCATGCCTGAATGCATCTTGGACATCAGTACAATCTTTCTACAAGTCTTCATTGCTTCATCATCCCCACTTGCTTTTCAGTGATTGCCTGATTACCTCCCCATTCAACTCAAATCTTCCTCGGTAGAAATTACTTTGAATATCTGAATCTGCCATCCCTGAAGCAAAAGACCATGGAGATCATTTAGTGATGTGTGTTCAAGTATATTTGTTCCTTTTAATTAATAGCCCTGGGATGGCAACAGGAGGGCTGCTACATCTGGAAGGGAAGAAGAAGTCACGGGAGGTCTTAGTCATCTATTTTTAGGAAAATTACCATTGCAGGGATGGAATAAAAGTCTGGGTGCCTAAAGGCCAGATGTGCTAAAGATAGTTACAATCGCTTTCAGTTTTTGTTCAAGGTTCCGATTGAGACTCGGGATGCAGACTGGATATAACCAAATTCATTTCAGCCTGCAGCTGCAACTCAAAAGTTATAAGTTGGCCTGACAGGAAATAAATATGTGAAGCAGGAGGGGGTATACCAAGATCTTAACAGCCGGTTCATAGATGTTCTTTAGTTGTGCCTGGTAGAGAACTTTAATATTTCCAATTTTTACAGACTTTACAATGAAAAGAATATAATTGTTTTAGACAATGGAATTTTAGATTTCCATGTCTAGAATTGCAGTATCTTTAGGAAAAAAATATTCTTTGGGAACTTCAAAGAAGTTTGAGAGAAAAAAAGCCAACTTTATATAAAGAATTAAATAATTAGTGTGAAGTGATAATTAGAATGCCAATGTTATGGTTTATGAGCTTGGCATTTTGGAAATCAGTTTTTACTCTGATTCACTCTTCTGACTAATGATTGTAGCTTGCACAGATGCAACAAAGTACAAGATGCCTGGGAGGTGAAGGTGGAATATGATTAATCTAGCTTTTTCTGGAATTTCTTAACTTGTTATTATGGCATGTTATTTATTTAGGTTTTTTTTTTTTGTGTGTGTGTGTGTGTGCATACATATGTGTGAACAGTGGCATATCATAGTGCTGGTATAGCCTTCAGAAGAACACTTGTTAGAGGCATTTCTCTCTTTCTACTGTGTGAACTTTAGGAATGACACCCAGATTGTCAGGTTTGGAGACAATTGCATTTGTCCATGGAGTCATCTTAGTGGTCCTAAATTCAGAAGGATGGTGTTTTACTTGCCTTTTCTTCATTAATTTCTTCAATTTACTCAATACAAATGAAGGATCAGTCTCTCTGGAGTATATATCTTAGAGTGATGACAGTGACTTGTATGGGAGAGTGAATGGAGGTAGGGAAAATGACTCATTATATAAGAGTGGTTATTGCAAGCATGAGTACATGAGTTTAGATACCAACATCAATTTAAAACCTGGGTAGGGCTAAGCATGCTGTCAACCCTAGTCTTGGAGTTTGAGAGATTGGTTAGATACTGAATTATTGTGTTTTGCTGGCTGCCATCCAGTTGAAAAGCAGGGAAGTTCTAATTCAGTGAGAGAATTCATCTCAAGAGAATAAGGCAGAAACTGATGACTGTTGGAGGCCATTCAAAATTGGGTGCATATACCCTCTAATACACATCTTCAAAATTGTATACCACACATGCAAGAGAGAAAAAGAGAGAGAGAGGGAGGGAGGGCACATGAACAGGGTATGACTGATATAACTGAATTAATATAACATGCATTTATAAATTTAAAGCTTAACATTTATCATTTAATAATATTACTCGGGAATTCTTAAGATAACAAAGGTAGTGAGTAACTGACTTTTTTTGAGCACATTGAAAGACCTGAGCCAACAGATTCTCTCGAGTGTGTTACAGATTTTCTTTTTTGACTAACTAAGGTGAAGTAAGTGTTGGCGTTTTTACTCATAATCTGAATAAACAAGATCTTTACATGTATTATAGCAACTTTTTCTTCGGTTACTATTTAGTTCATCTTCAAAGACAGAGTTTACATCAATAAATGTACACAGATTGAGGCTGCATCTGACAGAATCGTAATAGGTAATTTCTTATTGCATAAATACTTAGGTGGATGATGTCCTCATTGCCTTTTGACTCTATTATTTATTTTTATCTCAAAGTGTAAGGATCACGTTTTCAGGAAGTTTCATTTTTATTGGTTTGATTTGAGTAATAGCCACACAAAACCAAACTATCAGTTTTGTCAAACCTTTCCGTGTTCCTCACTATGTTCACAAGATTGTATCAAATGCATTTCTAAGATATTTTCCAGAAAAACTGAAGTAAATACCTTGATCTTTATTATTATTTTAAAACTTAGTATAATCACATCAGGCCAACTCCCCTTTCTGCCTTCCAGATCCTTGCATATATCTTTCTCAGTTGCTGTTCCTCAGTAGGCACTGCCCCATGAAACTACAACTCTATATCATGATCTCCATGATTTATTCACATTGCACTACAAATATAAATGGAAATCTATAAGTCATTACAATTCCTTTCTGACTGGTTTCACTAATCATATTTATCATATTTATCTCTCCTGCAGCATTTATCAGTACTTCGTTCATTCTATGGGTGGATAAAATTCCATTATATATGTAAACTGCAATTTGCTTATCCACTCATTCCTTAAAAGAAAACTTAGCTATGTGACCTTTTTCTTTTATTGTTACCTGTTCTAATAAAAACACACATGTGTATGTATTTGAGTAGTGCAATCCATAGGCCATATACTGGTCAATGTTTAACATTTTAAGTGACTCCTAAAATATTTATTATGCTGAAGGTGCATTGCTCTCACATCAACCATATTCAAACATTCAGATTTTTCTGTATCCTTCCTAACACTTTATTTTCCTGGTTTTTATACTTTCTTTATTATATGCTCTTCTTCCCTTTCCCATCCCTTTTGCACTCCTCCTTCTCCTCCTTGTTTCTTTTTCCCAACTTCCTCTTTCCATTTCTCCTCTTTTACTTCTAACTATATTTGTTCTGGTTGATACATTCTATATTCTTCTTGAATCTCCTTAGAAACTGACAATATTGAATCATTATTCAAGTGTTGACTCTAGGAGGATCGATAGCAATAAAAAGGGTATCATTAATAAAAGCTTAATAATAACCTGATCTTAATGCAAAGATGTTTAGAGCATTTTCAGTTTAGAAAATTTCATTATTAGATTGCCTTTCTGAAACTAGTATTCTTGATTGCCCTAGACTTTTCTTTCTCCTGAACCCCTAACACCCAGCCAATGAAAATAATCCTTGGAGTTAGCTGTCACTAATTATTACATTCCTATGAATTTTTGTTGTTAATACTCCAATGCAGTTCAACATGATCTGCCCCTTATCTAGGGTAGCTGTTGCTTTAATTTAATAACATCCTAAGTTATTCTATACTCCTCACACAGTCAGAATTATAATCATGATGTAGAGCATGGCAGTCTGCTACTTAGCACCTACAATTATTTATATTATACATGGGTAAAGAAAAAGGATTTGTTGTGGAATATTAGTTAAAGATGTGTTATATTCTTTTATGCTGTGAAATACATGTTTGGTGATTCAAAAACGTGTTGCATTCTTTCATGTTGCATTTGTTTAACTCTGTGATGTTGTGTTACTTTGTCGGTCTAAAACACCTGATTGATTGGTCTAATAAAGAGCTGAATGGAATGTCCAATGGCTAGGAAGGAGAAAGGATTGGTGGGACTGACAGGCAGAAAGAATAAGGAGAAGGTTAAAGAGAGAGGGTCAGGGAGTAAAAACTAAAGGAAAAGAGGATTCCAGGGGTCAGCCACCCAGCTACACAGCAACCACAGAGTAAGAAGTAAAGAAAGGTGAAAGTCTGAAGGCAAAAGATAGGATAGACTAAGGAAAGAAAAGCTGGCTAGAAATAAACCAAGCTAAGGTCAGACATTCGTTAGAAAGAATAAGTATCACCACAATTATTTGGGAGCTGGGTAGCAGGCCCCAAAGAGCAAAGAACAAAAAATTAAGAGTAAAAACAACCAACAACAAGGATTGTTCTGCACCACAATCAATTTAGGTATGGGAATCACCTCATCCCAACCATATATGAAACTTCTCTTCCTCATGGGTACCACTGTCTGCCGAGTCCAGCTTTTTATGTTTTTAGGACATTCTTTAGGCTATTTGTAGATGCAGTTACCTTGACCTGGAAAATAGCTCCCAAGCATCCTATGGATAGATGCTCTATTCTTTCTAAAATTGTGTTTTCTTGGAAATGACTTGCTTCCAGACCACTGTCTAGAGCAGAAGCATAGACGTGTTTTTATCCTCTTCAACTTGTATTCTAAGTTTATGTATGAACTTTATTTTCTTTCTCTTTGTGTATTGAACTTATCTTAATTTAAAGTAAGGATTCTTTCCTTTATTGAAGAGAGTATAAGCTGTAGTGCATAGATGCATGTATGCTCTTCCTATGTGTGTGGTGTTAGGAGTTCATTAGAACCTCATGCAAACACCTGTATCTCCTTGAGAGGAAATAACTAAAGAAAACTGGTGTAGGACAATTCTATAGCCTGTCAATTATGTTTTAAATAAACGCTGATTGGCCATTAGCCAGGCAGGATGTATAGGTGGGACAACCAGACAGGAGGTAGAGGTGGGACAAGGGGAATAAGAGAATTCTGGGAAGCAGGAAGCTCCCTCAGCATTCCTGCCCAGACCACGGAAGAAGCATACTGAGCCATGTGGCTAACATAGATAAGAGTAATGGGTTAATATAAATTACAAGAGCTAATACAAAGCCTGAGCTAATGGGCCAATCAGTTTATAACTTATGGAGAACTCTGTGTGATTTTTTGGGACTTGTTGGCTGTCAGAACTGGGCAGGACAGAAACCCCCAATGAGTAGGCTCTCATGTTACAGAAAACATAAACTATCTTTAGGGAGGAGTACTACATTGACTACCAATATTCCTGTAGAAGAAACTTGGAAGCCTTCCATCTCCTTTTCAACAACCAACTTTTTAACAACCAGCTCCCTCCCTGGAGCCCATAGT
Organism: Ondatra zibethicus; assembly: GCA_004026605.1. NCBI lineage: Eukaryota > Metazoa > Chordata > Mammalia > Rodentia > Cricetidae > Ondatra > Ondatra zibethicus. The sequence goes on from PVIU01029312.1 coordinate 5,767, forward strand.
TTGTCCTGAGTGATAGTAATATGGTATGTCCATAGGAGATCATAATGGAGGGGAATAGCATGGTTAAGCAGAAAACAAAGGTTCCTTCAATCTCATCATGGTTTTGTACAGCTTGTATCCTGACATTCAAGAGCCAATACTTCATTTCTACTGCTCTGACTAGTTTACAGCTTCTAGACCTGGAAATCACCCATAAATCTGGGAAATAGATGAAATCAAATTGTATGGGAATAGATCAGTCTGCTTTCAACTAAAGAAGGTACTCTGAACCCATCCTGGATATTTGTAATGTATTTTTTGGTTGTGAGCCTAGCCTTTAATGACTGAGCCATCTCTCCAACCCTGAAATGTATTTCTCATCCCTTGTCAGCCCACATTAGGTGCTGGGAGCAATCCTCATAAAAACATAAAACAGGATGGTTTTCTGTTGCCTTGAGTATTTCTAGTAGTTGAAATATGCTTTGACTATTATGTCCTTGGAATCTGTATTTGAACTATGGTCACTTGGTCACTAATTTCCAACAAATTAGAATCAATGATCTTCTACTATTGCTAACTGTTGTGATGATAGTTACATGAAAAAAAGTACATATATTCTTTTAAAGATTAAATTTTCTAAATTGTTTGAGATATCTGTCTCCCAAATGCAGGAATTATAGCCATTGCACCACCATACCTGAAAAAATAGTATTCTAGTCCTTTTCTAGATTTATACCATTTTAGTAAAATTTTCTTTTTTAAATTTTGACAATTTTCCTGTTGTTTTCCGGTTGTTTTTTTGTATGTTATATATACATATATGTATTAACATTTTGTCTGCGATGTATGTAACAAATATTTTCTTTTTAAATAGTCTTTTGAATGTCTAATTTTTTTAACATACAGAACACTGTATGTTGTTGTTTTAATGTGAAAAGATCTCACTATGTAGCCTGGGTGCCCTCACTATATAGACAAACTTGGCCTCAAATTCAGAACTTTGCCTCCCAAATGCTGGAGCTAAGGGCGTGTGTCACCATACCCAGCTCCTAATTCTTGTTTATCTAGTCACTCTTAACAGTCCTTCAGTCCATTCTTCCATTGACTAGGTTTTTGGGTCATAATAAGGACCCCTTTCCCACAATGGTACTAAGGAAAAATTCATAGTATTTCTATGACTTGATATTTTTAACTTTTAATGTTTATGTCTTTGGTTTATCTAGGATTCACTGTGTGTATCATAAGCCTCTCAGTGTCTTTTGAAAGTTTGTGTGTATGTGTGCATGTCTGTGTGTGTGTGCATGTCTGTGTGTGTGTGTGTGTGTGTGTGTGTGTGTGTGAATGTGATTAAGGTGGTTTCTGATATTTGTTTGTACCCAATGGCCACAGTGATCTTTATTCTAAAAAGTTTATCCCTGCTTCTATACGTTAATATGTCACCTTTATGTATATTATAGGTGTCATATCAATTGTCCAATGTTTTATTGTTGTTACTAGTCTGTTTTCTGTTTATGTACCACTAGGATACTTATTGTATTACTTATGGAGACCTTTTTGTATTTTTATATAACGGGTAGATTTAGTTCCTGAATACAATATTTCTTAGACATTTCTTTCCCTTCAAAGTCTATTTTCATCTGAGATTTATTACAGGTCTATAAAAAAATTGGTTTTAAGACTTTTGTTGGGGATTGTAAAAACTTGCAAATGAACCTATGGAAAACACACCTTTCTACTGACTATATAGCTCTTTGCGAGCAATATTTATCTTATATACAATAGCGTAATGAAATTGAGCCACACTAGGGGGTTGACTTCCCAACAATATTAGAAAGAATTTCTTCATTTTGCATGATGAAGATGAAAAAGAACGGTGGTCTGTGTGTATGAATGCTGGTAGAATTGTCATAATACGAGATTTAAATTCGATGCACCTTGCTGTCCTCTGTTCCTTATGTTCCTACTCTTAATACCTATCTCAGTTCCTGAAAAGCACAGTTTTGACCTATCAAGATTTTTTTCCTTTCCTTTTCTTTTCTGAAAGATAGGTAAAATGGCTTTTTGGTTTGTTTGTTTGTTTGTTTTTGGTAGAGGATAAGATCTTACCATGTGTCTCACCATGCAGTTCTGGCTGGCCTCTGGCTTAGAACTTGAAACATTGCCTTGAGTTCATACTTGCAATCTTTCTGACTATAAAGAACTGGGCTGCCATGACCGCCACACAAACCGTTTTAAGATTTCTATTTCTAATGGAATTTTTTTCATAACGTGTTATTATTTCTGGAATTAAAATTTGTGCCAAGATTTGTATTTTGTTTCTTTTGCTTTTTTCTGAGGTATTGTCAAAGTAGTGATTTCCAGTTTTGAAATGTTTATCGCTTATTGTGGGTTACTTTCTCTTTTGTATGCTGCATATATGCGTATTTTCTCTCTTGGTTTTGTTGATGATTTTTTTCAATTTTGTTAAATAGTAAGATCCTAATCCTGTATGCATTTCAGGATCCTATGTGTCTATCCTCTTCTTCAGCCTTGCCGTTATCCTTATTTCCCTTGTCCTTTCTTTTCGTTGACCTTGTAGTTCTTAAGTTGTTGGCTTAAGCTGGGTACTGCTTTCCTTTTCCTTACTAACACTAGCCCGTTGTATAGCTATGAATTATCCCTTTAACACTGCTTTGTATTGGCTGTGATATGCATTGTATTACTACACTTTTATATATGCTCCTATATAATATAATTGGACTATTGCCAAAAGACTATTATTCCAGTTCTTTCCACTAATGAGAAAATTAGAAGTTCATTATTATATTATGTTCTAACCAAAGAGCTTTTCCTTCCTTTTTAAATAACAGCTATTTGTATTTCATTAGGACCAAATAATTGTTAGTAGTGTTACCTCATTCATATTAGGTACATTTCAAGATTATTTCTTCTATGGATTTTCATAAAACCTATTCGTTCTTAAGAAAAGAATTTTTCTGTCGTGAAGATAAGCATTTCAAAATTTGTTCACTAAAGGTTCTATATTACATTATTGCATTGCATTATAATGTTTAAGCTTAGTATCTAACGTTTTTAAATCTGGTGCTGCAATCAATGAATTGAAATTTCATAATCTTTTATTCTATCAGTGTGTTTCAACCGTGCTTCTGTTCTGTGTTTTTATATACTATTGTTTCATTAAATGATACTTACAGCAGTGGTGGTGTATGCCTCCAGCACTCAGGAGGCAGTGACGGGGATTTCTGTATGTTTAAGGCCAGCTTAGTCTCCAGGAAAGCTAGGGTTGCTACACAGAGAATACCCTGTCTTGAAAAACTAAGAGAGAGAGAGAGAGACAGAGAGAGAGAGAGAAAGAGAGAGAGAGAGAGAGATAGAGAGAGAGAGAGAAAGAAAGAGAGAGAGAGAATGATGTCTACATATTGGATTGTGCTTTGTCACATTGTATTTTCTTCTCATGTTGGAATCTACATTTCCTCTTTATAATCTATCTCTTATGGATACTTATTGTACTACAAGAAGACATGCTAGCATGCATATAACAAAGGTTCAGTTATCACTGAATTCCCACCTCCTTCCTCCAAGTTCACAGATCCTTACTGTTAGGTTTTTGTTTGTTTGTTTTTCATCACCTTGACACAAGCTGGAGTTAGCTGGGAAAAGCCAGCTGAGAAGATGCCCCCATCACATTGGTCTGTCATCCATCTTTTGTGCATTTTATTGGTTAGTAATTGATGTGGGAAGGGCTAGCTCACTCTTGGTGGTGCCACCCGAGGCAGGTGATCCTGATTGTGTAAAAAAAGGAAGCTGAGGAAGACATGGAAAAGACCAGACCATAAAGAGTTTTCCTCTATGCTTTCTACCTCTGCTTCTGCTTAAGTTCTTGTCTTGACTTCCTTCAACGATGAACTGTCATCAGAGCATGGAAACAAATTACACCGTTTCCTCCAGGTCATTTTTGGTCAGTGTTTTATAATAGTAGAAAGCATACTAGGATGCTTACTTAATTATACAATTAATGTGATATCATGAAAAGTATTATAAAATAATGAATACCAACACCTGCAAAATTTCCAGACATTTGTTTAATAAAGTAGAAGAATAGAGAGTTCCCATAAACACTGTACTAGCTCTTGTTTAATTTTTCATAGGAGTCAGTGCATAAGCCCCTATTAAAATATTCTTGGAAAAAATATTGTTGCCTGAGAGTAAATCATTTTATCAAGTTGCAGTAAATAAGAACAAAAATGATGAAATCATAAATTATAAAAGAGATGAGTAAATCAAAGTTTAAAGTGGAGTTTGCAGAGATATTTTAAAGAGAATCATTGTTCAGTCCATAAATTCATTAGTATTTTCAAATATGATATATAAAAAGACATTACGTCATTATGCAGTAGAGGTACGGAGGGTCTGGGGAGATTGCACAATTGACTTGCAAGTGTGAGAACCTGATTCAATCCCTAGAACCAACATAAAAAGTAAGGTTTAGTGGTGAGGACAGCCACACCACATTTAAGAAATTAGGGAGGTAGAGATAGTGTCACCGAGTCCTCTGGCTGGGTAGTCTTGCCTAACTGATGAGCTATAGGCCTATAAAACACCCTGTCAAAAAAAGTGAATGGTATTCCTGAAGATGACATTTGAAGAAGTCCTTGAATCTCAAATAGACAGGAACAAACACATGTAGTAGTACCACACCCCATACTTCAACATGTGTGTGTGTGTAACACACACATATACTTACCTATGTACCTACATATAGACACGTATGCATGCCCATGCACACACATACATGCAAATACAAATGAAACAGAGGTAGGCAATAAAGAGAACTGGTATAAGAAAATGAGAGGGTATTCTAGTATTTCATTTATACTTGTTTTCATATACTTATATATATACACAAATATGTTTATTGATTAGGACTATATAACAAACTCACCCTTTGTATTTGTTTTCTGTGGGAGACCTACTTCAAAGAGGTTCAAGTCCCAAAGTAGATGGATGCTGCATTGAGTAGGCAGGTGTATTAGAAGGGGGACACCAAGAGGATCTGACGGTGAAAATAGTATCAGCACGTTAAGTGAAACAAGACTAAACCATTTATACTCTATAGTTGTAAATAGGATTAAATGGGAGAAAAGAAGCCTGTGAGCAGAGAGCTGGCATTGACCTTGACAACAGGCACCAGTCATTGGTTAATGAATGACCACAGGTTCCTCCTGCTAGAGAATGACTCCCTTTTAGCAAGCAAGAACTTTCTTCAAGCCCCGAGGGAATAAAGACTTTTGTTTTATTGCCTGACCTTAGGAAAGGACTATCTTTGGGAGCAGACACTCCATTATGGAATACAACAGTTTCTTGGATGACTTAGTTTATTGAAATAGCTAAAGCTTAAAAGTGAGCAAAGACGATGCTAGACAAATATTTCGGTGAACCTAAGTAGACCTTAGGAATTTATAAATCTTGATTATCAAATATAACTAATTTGTCAAGCATATGTTTCTTATCTAAATTTTCTAGCAGCTTGGTGTTAACTTATGTGGGAGCAGGAAGATTACCATGCTGTATGGTTCCATGGTGGCAGGGATCTCCTCCACAGAATTGTTTTGTTTAGAATGGCTACCAGTGTACACATTTCCATCCTTCAGCAAAGCCCGCACAAAGTTTCCCAAAGGGAAAGACATAACACTGAAAACCATTAACCATGAAAGAAAAAAGGTGCTGGAGAAGTGTGGTGTGCAATGTAGAAATGCCGGAACTCTGTGAGGCCTCAGTGCCAGGACTCATTTATATGTGAAACGTTCTCTATGAAGCTATCACCGAATAGTAGACAAAGAAAACCTGGACTCGTTAAAGAACATAGGGTGTCTTAAGCATCTCAGAAAGTGCAGCATCCTCAGGGAGACACATATACTAACTGCATCAGTGAGAAGTAGACAGTCGAGGAAGGCAGATGCTGGCCTTTGTCAGTTGCTCAGCCCAATCTTGTAGAAAAGCTTTGCTGCTATGTCACGACCCCAGCAAATCTTTCTTCACTATGAAAATTGGTGAATTTGGGAGGCTACCCATGTAAGCAGCTTCGCTCCACAATTTGACCTATTTGCAATCTTACACAAGCAATCCTTGAAAAGCAAATACATAAAGTAGTTTCTTAAACATATTAATTCTTGCCAGGATAATATAAAATTACAGCAGGTACATGGTGAGTTCTATAGCCCACTATGAAAAAAAATGAATTTATTTAAATGCACATATATTTTAACATCTTCCATATTTAATATTTAAGAGAAAAACAGATCCTTATGAATATGGAAAAATGGAGCACAGTTTAGAGCACAGCCAATGTAAAATATTTGTAAATGAAATGGAGTAAATAACACCAACTCATGACTACATTGCTTTGGCTTTATTTTCTGTTTAAAAATGCATTCTGTATTTTAAAAAGAGGCTTAACTGTTAGGGTTTTAAGGTGAATCTAAAAGATGTTAGTGGTAGTTATTGTTAAATATTTAAGAGCCCACTGGTAAGAACAAATCATTTTCTTAATCTATTTCACTAATAGAAATTATTTATAAGTACATCATTAATTATTTATACTTTCCTGGTATTATGTTTGCATTAATAATTTAAATCTATATAATTATCTATTAAATCATCTAAATATGATTTAACTTCATTTGTCTTTTGTAACACAAATAGCAAGTTGATCATTAACTATAGTTATATAAAACAAGGTGTGTCACTATAATCAACGGCATTTGAGAAAGGGTAGTAACAATAGCCTGCATACATATCAATTTATTCAATATTTGTGTGGCATAATGAATATTCTTCAGTAGTCTCAGGAATTTCTGACCTATGAGTCTTTTGCCAACTAGTATTTCAGATTCTTCAGGTCTTTGTCACGTAGAGAGTAAGTTCTTTCTACAGTTTGACAACTAATTTAAATGCCCTCAAAGTCAAAAAAATTCTCCCTATGTATCAGGTAAAGACTGATTCTGTTTTCTGGGCAGAATTCAGCACCCTAGCTGAGAGCAAGGTTTAGTCCTGGATAACCTATGTTTATCATAGCTGACTTTGCCTTTCTTTCTTACCAATATGACCAAGTACTTGCCAAGTTTCAGTTTTGAAGTTAACTATGGAATTTATAACCAGATAATAGAAGTGTTACAGCTGAAAGTGAATGTAATAGGGGAGGGAGTGTCCTCTTTGAAAGGCTGTTAAAAAACTTCTAACTTCAAAGAGAAGATTTCTTGCTGAGGACACTGAGAAGAAATCCCAAATTATCACTTGATGTCTCTGAAATACCAAAACATTTGACATGTCATTGGATAGCATGTCAAATGATACATAATCAGTTTAAGTATGAACTCACCAAGGCTAAACATCTTTGAATTATAACCCACATCAACTACAATTCTGTTTGTGGTCTACTACAGACCTGTGCTTCCAATATCTTATGTCTCTATATCTTAACACCAGTACTTCAGGAGCAACTGCATTTGAAAACAGGCTGTTTGCAGAAGTAGTCAAGGTCATAAAAGGCATCTGAATCTGGGAAGACTTCTGCCCTTTATATGGAAGATTAGGACACAGAGAAAGACAGGGAAGCACACATGAGGAAAGACATAAGAAGACGGTGACCATTAGCAGGCCAAGTAGACATTTCTGAAGGGGGCAATTCTAAGGTCAGTTTGGTCTCAGTACTCTGAATTGCAAAACAATGACAAAATCGATTCCCATAGTTGAAACTAACTTATGTGAGGTAGGTGGGGTCATGGACAGACCTTTGAATTGTAGATATCTTCATCATGAAACCCAACTGTTCTATTCCAGGATCCTAACTTGGGGCACCTAAAGCAGTGGTTGGGGACAGCTGTTGTCCTTTTTCTAGAAAACACGAGGTACTAACTAGAACTGCTTGTGATTTTACCTTTTAGCAACAGCATTTTAAATGATTAGTTTTAAGAAAGGGAACTTATGCAAATAGGCTTCCTAAATGCTTCATTAACAGCCATTTACCATGCTTTCTTGACAGCCTGGATACCACTGGGTGTTCCAACTGATCTTAAGATTAAATCGGCCTATACAGTTCTTTAAGAAAACTTTTAACATTGCCACACACTGGGCGTCTTAGTGGAAAATTATAAGAAAACTGTTTTTCTTTAGTATTTTTAGAAAATTGAATTCATATTAGATATCTATATGTATTTTTCTTATTTAGATCTACCTAAATTCCATAAATTCATCCAATACTTCCAAGTAATGTAGTTTTCTTAAATTGTATATTTTTGTGTGTGTCTGTGTATGTATGAAAATCTTGACCTTTTTGCTCCTAGAACCTGTGATTAATTGTACTTGGTATGCAGGACTATTTACTGAATTCTGTTAAACAATGTTAGGTTACAAACATGGGGAAAAATTAAGTGCTTCCATAGCAAGATGACCCAAGGGGACACTTTAGGACAATGAATGCTACTGTGCTAAAGAAACGGGGCCGATAGCAACATGTATAGCTTGTTAATTTGAGGATTATGTAGGAAATGAAACGTAATCTCCAAGGTGAACAAGTGCCTGTGATGGAGTATTTAACCCTAAGTATAAATCCAGCATAAATTACAGGATTATTATTAGCTCTATTTAACTTCCCTGCACTGTAACACTTACTACATTGGAGAATATTTTTTAATCTGCTCCTGGGTGATTAAAATGTTCTTTTCTTTCATATTTAATATTGTAAAATCATATGCATTGAGAACTCACCAACATATCAATTATTTAGTCATTAAAATGTGGGTGAGAAGTCATTATGGTAATAATTACGACTCGGCCCAACAAGTGGAAAAGGAAGTTCCCTAAATTGCAGCAAAGAGCAATAGAGACATTAAATTGTCCATTTTAAAAGAGGGAGTTTTATTAACAATTCCCTGAATAAGATGGTAATTCATAGTTTGTTGTAGCAAAATATGCTTAGAGTTGGAGCATTTGAAAAGTCATTCCATTGCATCAATAACGATTCTACAAAGACATCCAATTTTTGACTAATTTGTTATCCTGACTGAAATCCATTCAACATGATTGAGGTAAGTTCTCCACTATGGAAGATCCAAATATCTATAAGAATGAAATGCATCAACCCTTCAAGTTATCTTCAGATGTAACTTATCAAATCAAATACTGAGACATTAAGATAACCACGGAATAAATGGCTTCATTAGTGCTTACAAAATACCGCCACAGACTTGATGCAATGAGCCTGCCCTGCTTCCAACAGAATAACATTTTAGCTAAAGTATGAAATTACAAGTTGGGCAATGTTTGCACAAGCCTTTGTTCCCAGCTCTCTGGAGACAGAAGCAGGCAGATCTCTGTGAGTTCAAAGCCAGTCTTGTCTGTAAAGTGATTTTCAGTATAGCCAGGGTTAAAGAGAAAAACCCTATCTTGAAAAACGAAAATGAAAACAAACAAAAAACAAAAGTCTCTGAAATTGCTATGAATATTTCTGACTCTCACCAAGGTAGGTCTTTTATTTTAGATTTGTTTCTGTATGTTTTCCACTTTGCTTTTTGTTTGTTTGTTTGTTTGATTGATTTTCTAATAAAAATAACATAAGCCATTATTCATGTGAGTTAACTGGCAATATTTTAATTACTGTCTTTATAGGTAGAACAGAGAGGTAGGAAGTAATATTATCGCTATTCTTCCCCTAAACTGATTTCATTCATATATACCATGAAATATGGTCACACCTGCTCTCAGCTCCCCCTCCATCTTTCCTTATATTTCCCTATTATTAACTCCTTCCAACTCATGTTTTGGTTTGTTATGTCATGCCCATTAAACCCAGTTAACACTGCCCATAAATGCATGGGTGTGGAGCTACCCATTAGAGGTGAGGAAGCCAGTGAACATATATCTTCAATAGAAACATAGTCTCTTCCAAAGCAGCTGTCACCTGCCAATAACACCTTAGAAAGGGATGGGGCCCAGAGGTCATCTACCCCATCTATGTTAGGATTCTGGTAGGCTTGATCTTGTGTATATCTTATAAAGGTAACGGTAACTTCTGAGTTCATGATATGACCACAGTGTTGTTCAGAAAACAGCACCTCATAGCACTCCTCTGCATCCTTGGGATCTCACACTCACTTTTCCTCCTCGTCTACCACCACTTTATCTCTATTCTTTTTGCCTTCTCCCACCACTCACGACACTAATGTCTGTTATTATGACCCTTCTTTCATGTGAATTATATAACACTTGTAAAAATCAAGAATTAGGCATTATTTATTTCATTTAAAAGTTAAAAAGGAAGGTGTTGATGGCTGCAGAATTTATTTATAGGTGTTCTAGAATATACATCAGGATTTTACGAGAGTTGTTGTTTTTTTTTTACCTTGCTTGTTTACCTTGAAATATAGTTACTTATTGAAGAAAGCAATTATATATATTATTTGATGATCAGAATCTGTGAAAAGTTCAAGCAAGCTGAAACTGAGGTCTTCACTGTCACCATCTCAAAGTGCCTCTGACTGCTTCACGATTCAAATGACTGCACTTGCCTGTGTCAATGCCTGCTTCCAATTCCGCTACTCTGTGGCATATAAGTAGATACCAAATAATAAATTTGTTCAATGACATATGCTGTAAGGGAGCAAGTTTTTGTTTTCCATGAAATAATGCTTTTGAAGATTGTCGGTATTTGCATGAATTTGGATAATGCTCTTTAACTATTCTGCCTACTTTAAAAATGATAATTTGAGATGATAATTTATATAAATATTAAGAAAACTAAACTTCCCTGTGACTAGCTCTAACAGTAACAGATGACACACATGTGACTTGTTCCTATACTTTGGACTCAAATATAAACCTAGCAGTCTTACATTATACTCATCAAGGCTTTATTTTTTTTCAGAACTACATAGCTATCTTATCTGTACAAAGGAATTTTGCACTTGTGCACATGTAACCCTCTTTCAAAGCTTTTGGGAAAGCTGATGACAGGGTCAACCTGTAGTTGTGTGACACTGTTCCCAGGGAGATGACAACAAACATCTACTCACTTCAAATAGTAAGCCTATGGCGGACTAACATAAGGATACCACCAAAGTCCAACATAGCAGACCAGTGACTTTTATTGGAGTTATTTACAAGAACATCGGTAAGGGGTAGTTTACAGGAGCAGAAATGAGTTAAAGACAGCTGCATCACGAAAAGCACACTCCGGCGTGGATGGCACCTCGCCAAAGCCGAAAAGCAGGAGCTCACTACACGTCTTCCAAGCAGCTCAATAGGTGCCTATTTCTGAGTTGAACAAATTGATCTGACCCTCTTCCAAGGTACTCAGCTAGTTCCTCTTTCTTACATTCACCTGATCTGCTCTCTGCTTTCCCCAGGCTGTTCCCCTTCTCTGAGTGTCTCTGAGCTGCCCCTATTGGTAATAGGGGATACAAATTGGAAAAGAAGTCAAACTCTCACTGTTTGCTGATGATATGATAGTTTACATAAGTGATCCCAAAAATTCTACCAAGGAACTTCTACAACTCATAAACACATTTAGCAAGGTAGCAGGATACAAGATTAACTCTAAAATATCAGTAGCCCTCCTGTACACAATGATAAAAGGACTGAGGAAGAAATCAGAGAATCAACACCCTTCACAATAGCCACAAATGGCATAAAATACCTCGGAGTAACTCTAACCAAACAAGTGGAAGACTTGTATGACAAGAACTTTAAATCTCTGAAGAAAGAAATTGAAGAAGACACCAGAAATGGAAAGACCTCCCATGCTCTTGGGTAGGCAGAATTAATATAGTAAAAATGGCAATCCTACCAAAAGCAATCTACAGATTCAATGCAATGCCCATCAAAATCCCAACAAAATTCTTCAAAGACCTCGAAAGAACAATACTCAACTTCATTTGGAAAAGCAAAAAACCCAGGATAGCCAAAACAATCCTGGGCAACA
>PVIU01029313.1:0-17963 GCA_004026605.1 Ondatra zibethicus
CTCCCGAGTGCTGGGATTAAAGGCGTGTGCCACCATCGCCCGGCCTTTATTTTTAATTTTTGAGATTATGCTCTAATTACATTATTTTATCCTTCACTTCCCTCCCTCCAAACCCTCGCATGTACCCTTCTTAGTCTATTTTAAAATCATGGCCTCTTTTTCATTATTGGTGTGTGTGTGCATATTCCATAATATATAAATACAACCTGTGCAGTCTGTGCCTATACGTTTATGTTTTCAGGGCTGACTATTAGTATTGGACTGCTTCCCACACAGATCTTTCCAAACATTGTTTCTAATTCCTGGTTCATCCCCCGCTCTCACCATCTTAATATGAGCCCTCCCATCTCCCACTAAAACCAAACCCCCTAAGGTGGCACTAATTTATGTTTCTAGTATTGTTGTATACCATTTTCCCCTTCTACTGGAGTGCAAGCTCTGTGATGTCACAAATATGTTCAATTTGTTTATCAGAGTCTAGAAGGTGCCTACTGTGGGAAAAATTCTTAATATTTACTGAATAAATGAAGAGCCCCCAGGGTCCAGGAGAGTCTCCATCCAGCTCTGAATATTAGAGACTATGGTTCTCTGTGTCTGGAATAGAAGGGAGAATGTGGTTCTCTGTGCCCTATAATAGAAGGGAGAATGTGGTTCTCTGTGGACTGTGATAGAAGGGAGAATGTGGATCTATATACTGTATAATAGAATGTATGATTCTTCCAGAAAGGCAGCCCTGCAGGAATTTGAAAACAGCCCTGTATCATCTGCCCTCTGGGTGAAACATCCCCAACTTCCTCTGACTCTGGTTCTGACAGGCCTTTAACCCTCTTCCTCATTCTGCTGACCACTGAGAATGGAGCTTCCTGAACTAGAGGCAGACAGACGTACCAGGGAGGGTAAAGCAGGAGAAATGGCTTCCAACCTCCCAAAACTGAAGGGCCACTCAGGTCACTGAGGGTTGCATTTCCTCTTCCCCCTTTGGAACGCCACCGGATGCTGGTGCACACTGAGAGGAAAGAAAAGTTTATATTTATCGAGCAGTGTCTAATAACTGTGCACTGTGTTCAGCCCCTGGCCATATTCACCAAGTTATAGTACCTAACAACTAACCCTTCATCTTTATATAGCTAACATACTCCAGAACTGCGGTGGAATGTTCTACCCATGAAAATTTCCGAGTCTGTTTTGTTACTAGATGTTTCCACAGATCACGTGTTCTGCATAGTCCATCTCTAGGGTTCAAAGAGTTTAAAAACTCAGTTACACCGAAAACTTCATATTCTGGCATCCTTATTTTGGCTCCAGGGTTTAACAGTCCTGACTTCTGTGGATTTATTTAGTTGTCTGTGTCTTGTCCTGTATCTACATGATGAACAGAAAAGCAGGATGCTCTCGGGCAGCAGCAAGAGAACCTTCCAGGCTGGCATCAATCTGCTGATCGCTCGTTAAATTATTAAGCTACATACTGATCCACATTCACTGGCCTCTAATTGCTCCATTGTTGAGGGGAGTGTGACAACTCGTGACACCAGTTTGACCGGTGCTCACGTGTACTTCCTACCACATCCGATGGAGTCACAACTCTCTGAAAAACGGCAGCTTATATGACCCACCAGTTTCCTAGAATTTTTACCCTCATTCTATGACAAAGTATTGATATGGATTGCAAAATTTCACTTTCTCTTTTAAAGGCCTTACTTCCAGAAATCTTCCCCCTTCCAGTCTTCCCAAACATGCAGGGTCACTCTGTACTTACTGACATGGCTTGGTGGGGATCAGCATTCAGCTTCACACTTACAGGCAGTTCAGCTGAGGAAGGTCCAGACTCAGCTGTGTTGACTCTGTGCTCCCAGAGCTCTGGATCTTTTAATTCTGTTTGGTTTGGAAAGTGTTCCTCCTGGCTAAGTAAATGACAGTGCAGGGGTTGGTAGGGATCATTTCCTGCCATCGCCCATCCAGTTGTCACCAGCTCTGTGCACTTGCGGGCCGTTCTTCCAGCATCCTCATGCCGTGGCTCAGCCAGCCTTCCTTCCACACTCTGCTCCTTATTTTGAGCTGCTTTTGTGTTTTTCAGTTCACAGGTCGCATGCCACTCTGTCAGTCTCTAGGTGACCAGCTTACTATCTGTCCTACGCCACAACTTCTCTTCGTTCTTTATCCCCGTTAATAGAACTCTATTCAAAGATAATTATACTTAATTTTTAAGATTTAATACATGTATTTATTTATTTATGGGGGGGGGACACTCGTGGAGTTTCCAGGGCAACGCACAGGCATCTGTGCTCTCTTTCCCTCCTGCAGTTCCTGGAGTGAAACTTGGGTTGTCAGGCTTTTCAGCAAGTGACTGTGCATCCCAGCCCATCCCAGCCATCTCTGAGGCCCTAGATTTAAAAGTCATTGCTGAAAGGCACAGGGACATGACAACCTCAGTGTACACCATACGGCTATTTCCACTTAATAAGAAGGGCAGGAAGGCTCACAACCACGTCCCGGTTTTCTAGATTCTGACTATGAAGGGTCACCCCAGAACCTCAGGCCTCTAGTACCAGGTCATGGCTAGTTTTTATTGTCAGTATGACACAGTCAAGTAGGTTGAGAGTCTCAATTGAGGGACAGCCTAGATCAGGTTGGCCTGCACGTATGTCTGTGGGGAATTATATTCATTGATGCAGGAAGAGCCAGCCTGAGACTAGGTGGCACTATTCCTTGGTTTAGGGTCCTGTACTGTATTGAAAAGGAGGAAGCAAGCTGAGCAGCCTGAAGGTGTGCATGGTTTATTCTCTTTCTGCTCCTGAATGGATGCAGTTAGCTGCTTCAAGTGCCTGCTGCTCTTTTCTCTATTTGTGTGTGTGGGGGGGTGCCAGGTAGCTGGGTTGGATCTGGGCCCTTGTGTATGCTACAAATGTGCTCTACCGCTAACCTATATCCCCAGCCTCTTCGCAGTACCTTGTCTACATTTACTTATGCCTAAATACATAAGTAGTAACCATCCCCCACAGTTTCCAGCAGTATTCAGTATAATACATTTGTAACACATTTGTTGCCTGTGAATTAAGATCTGCATTGGTGGACTAGAGCACCTAGGTTTTTGTAAGTACATTCTATGATGTCCGCATGATGACAGTTACCCGTGGATGCATTTCTCAGGACATGTCCTATCCTTAAGGGATGTGTAATTGTAAAGGGAAGGGTGATTGAGAATTGAGACACATGATGTCCGATTGCCTGTGCAAATCTTAGATAATTTAGGACTTTGGTGGCTCGTTCTTTTTCACCACAGAAGTCAGTCAGCACACTGGGCCATAAAGGAGCTCGGAGACGCTGGGGCCAGACGGTCTTCAAGTCTGGAGACAGCTGTGACGATTTTGAGGACTGCGACTTCGGAGCCTCCCATTCCAAAAAGCCAAGCATGAGCGCCTTCAAGGAAAAGAAGAAAGAGTCTCCATTTAGGTAAGATTGCACATTCCCCAGAGAAATGTATTTTATCGCGCATCAACTTTATTTCACCCATTAAATGCAATGACAAAAATTAATACTTTCTTCTACAAACCCCAGAAATCTTTATTCATACCTCCAGAAAGGTGAGAACCTTGACTTTCACAGTAATGAATTAGTGGTGTGTATATGTGTGTGTAGGGCAAAGTTCTTTTTCAGCCTTTATATTTTTCTGTGGCTTTTCTCTTTTTCTTTTTCTCTTTCTTTCTTTTTTATTTATTTGAGACAGTGTCTAGCTATGTTGCCCAGGCAGGTCTCAGACTTACAGGTGGGAGTATTCCTCCCACCCTATCTCCTGAGTAGCTCAGACCACAGGTACAAACCAGTCACACCCAGCTCACTCTAGTGAACTGTGAACACCTTTATTCCCACCTAAAGTTCACATTTCTATGTACAGAATGCAGAGAACCACATACATAGTTAATGATTTCCTCTGATGATGTTAGGGTTAATTATTAGATTGCTTCCTGTTCAAACATTTGAAACTCATTTTCTGACCCTTTCCTGGAAGTTCGGTGTCCAGTGGGTCCTTGTCTTCAGGGGTTAGGTCGTCATCCAGGCATTATTCGGCTCTGATCAGAGTGGGCTAAATTGTGGTGAACATCTTGGGAAAGTGCTTTTATTTTCTTTTCTGCCTGGAACAGAAGCAGTAAAAGGGACAGCCATGTCACAAGTGAGGAACGTTGGTATTGCATAGTGCAGACACGAGTGGTCATTCCTGTGAAGACACATAGAGGCTGTCAGGGGCACACATGGGTGGTCATCCCTCTGAAGACACATAGAGGATGTCAAGGCACACACGGGTGGTCATCCCTCTGAAGACACATAGAGGCTGTCAGGGGCACACATGGGTGGTCATCCCTCTGAAGACACATAGAAGCTGTCAAAACACATGGTGGTCATCCCTCTGAAGACACGTAGAGGCTGTCAAGGGTGCACATGCATAGATTCCTCTGGCTCCCAGTCTAGACTACACGTTTTCTTCCCTACAGCACTTGAACTTGGGAAGAACTCCATTCAGTCCCATTAGGCCAAGTTACACTACTCTGCCACTATAGGTTTCGTGCGGTCCTCGGATGGAATTCTGAGGTGCTAGAAAAGGCAGATGTGAGAAGCCCGGCATAGGCCACTCCAGAGGCTCCGCTGGAATTCTGTATACATCCTTCTGAGGAGAAAACCTATAGGAGGACATTGTGCTGACACCTGTAGTCCCAGCTACTCTGGAACCTGAGGAAGAAAACTACAAAAGTTCAAGACCAGCCTGGATTATATAGTTAATACCAGGTCTCAAAAGAGAAACAACTGCAGTGCCGGGTGGTGGTGGCGCACGCCTTTAATCCCAGCACTCGGGAGGCAGAAGCAGTTGGATCTTTGTGAGTTCGAGGCCAGCCTGGTCAACAAGAGCTAGTTCCAGGACAGGCCCTAAAGCTACAGAGAAACCCTGTCTCGGAAAAAAAAAAAAAGCGAAAGAAACAAAACAACAACAACAACAAATCCCATAAAAGAGGCCAAAACAATAACAACAATGAAACCAAGCAAAATCAGGCATGATGACAAATACTTCTAATACCAACACTTGGGAAGTGGGACGAGGGTATCAGGGATCAGAACTTCAAGGTTATTTACCCACATAGTGAGTTCAAAAAGCCACACCTTAAAATAACACCACACACACACACACACACAGAGAGAGAGAGAGAGAGAGAGAGAGAGAGAGAGAGAGAGCGCCTCCATGTAGTACACACTGTAGTTCCAGCTACTCCAGAGGGTAAGGACCACAAGTTCAGGGCCAACCTGGGCGACTTAGAGGCCTCCTGTCTCTAAATGAGAAAGGGACTGGGGTGTAACTCAGTGTAGAGTGTTTGCCTTCTATGTACAAGAGCCTGAGTTTAATCCCCTGGGAGAGGTGGGGGGGGGCAAAGCATGCGTGGAACTTCCATAAGTAGTAAAACTATAGCAGGATAAGAGGGAAAGAAGCCAGAAATGGTGACCCGCCCCCAATAAAACAATGCTGCCTGTGTCAAGAGCTCCCCCAGAGTGGGTGGCCAGTGTCCTGCCCTAAACAACCTCCCTAGATAGAAACAACTTTGGTAGGAGGCAGAGATGGCCATGGCTGCCATGTGGTTTTCTAACCTTATTAATCCATGACTGCAGCAATTCCAGAAGAGGCAAACTGGATTACAGACCCACAAACCGCTATAGAGGCTCTGCCACATCTCGTCCAGTGTCAGCTATGACCCCTGTGCGGGCAGAGATATGGAGGGAGTTATCACTTAGCAGTCCTGACGTCCTCACAGCAAAAGGCCTGGTGGTTTGGCGTCATCTCATTTGAGTCACTGAAGGAGATGGTGAGGTCCGCTGGTTTTCATGCTGTGATTGGTGTGTTGTGTTGACTTTCAAGGTTCCCAGAGTCGGGATCCCCAAGCTCCACCCACTCCAAGGGGGAAAGTAGGAGTTTACACGCGGCTGTTTCCCTGAAGTCCGATACAAACTTGTCAACCGCTTCAACTGCTAAGCAGTACTATTTGAAACAATCAAGATACCTCCCAGGTAAGTGGAGAAAATTGACCACTTAATATTTACCACTCAATCCCAGCACTCAGGAGGTGGGAGCAGGAGTATTAGGGATCCCAGGCCAGCCTGAGCTATCTGATACCCTGGTCCAAAACAACACAAAGGGTTAATGTTCATCAGTCTTGATAGGGTAAAGGGCCCTGGTGTCTCTGAAAAGAGGGGCCGGGGAAGGAGAAAGCAGAGTCCCAGGACTCTTTGGCAGCTGTGCCTGTTGCCATGAGCTTCCTGTCTCTGTGAGCAATGGAAGTAAAGTCTGTTCAAGAAATACAGAGCTGAGAGCTGGGAAATAGCTCAGTGGCAGCACTAGCCTAATATGCCCAGGCCCAGCTTCTATACCCAGCCCCCAGCACCATCAAGAAAGAAAGAAAAGGATGGAAGGAAGGAAGGAAGGAAGGAAGGAAGGAAGGAAGGAAGGAAGGAAGGAAGGAAGGAAGGAAGGAAGGAAACACAGAACACCAAATGATACGCCTGCTTCCCCAAAGCCTCTCCGACCAAAGCCGTTCCTTTATTTAGTACGTGCTCAATTTTATTAACGCAATTGGGCACCCTCATCACAAGTTCTTATGAAACATAAATTTTAAAAATTATTGTTTCCCAAACGATGTGCTGTGTGTGCTTACAAGCTTCTTCCAGCCACTAGGAAGAACAGGCTAGAGGCCCAAACACATGGAGAGACTGTCAAAATGCTATTGCCTGTGTCTACAGCAGAGGTAGCAGAGGGAAAAGCGGGTGTGATGTGGATGTGAGGGCGAGCCATGGGTCTTGCTGGTAGGTGAGCCTGGGTGAAGATCCTGAACACGACGAATGAGTAGGTTTGCACATGAGTAGGTTTGTGTGTATAAGGATGTGATCCCTTGCAGATGTAGAAACTGATGATGGGGGAGAGGAGGGGATGAGTAGGGGCTGAAGTCCTTCAGAAAGTGAGCGGAGCCGGACGAAGTGCAAGCGCTGATGTTTGTTGCCTTAGAGAGCAGCACAGCACCTGGACCCCTCAGGTGCTAGCAACTTTGTAAAGCTTGGTGCTGGGGCCATGAGTGTCCCAAGATGACAGCGAAAGCATGGAGACAACGGCGGGTGTTCCAGAGCTGACTCCCGGGGAGTACTCCCTATTGGAAAAAATATAAAGTAGGGTGGTGGTGTCGCATGCCTTTAACCCCAGCATTTGGAGGCAGAAACAGGTGGGTGCCTGGTCAACAGGGTGAGTTCCAGGACAGCCAGGGATACACAGGGAAACCCTGTCTCAAAAAACCAAAATGAAAAATAAAGAGAAAAGAAAAAAATATAAGGGGCATTTCAATGACTGAAGTTTAGCACCCTCTGGTGGTAGGAACAACCCATCGTAAGGATTGGTAGCTCCATTTTCAGGCTCCACTTCCCAGTATGACTTTTAAGAATATAGGTCAAGGGCTGGAGAGATGGCTCAGAGGTTAAGAGAACTGACTGCCCTTTAAGGGGTCCTGAGTTCAATTCCCACATGATGGCTCACAATCATCTGTAATGAGACCGTGTGCCCTCTTCTGGCCTGTAGGGATATATGTAGGCAGAACACTGTACACATAACAAACAAACAAATAAGTAAGTAAATAAATAAGTTTTAAAAAAAATAAATAGATCGAGCTGTTAGATATGTCCTGTCACTTCCTTTTTGAGAAGGAGACCTAGCCGACTCCACAAGTTACTTCAGATGGGAAGGTATAGCTGTAAACAAGATCTGAAAACTGTACCAGCCAGTGCTCTTAACCCCTGAGCCATCTCTCCAGCCCCACTAACTGACTTCTCAAAATATCCTTAAGGCAAGAAATTATTATGTAATGATGTATTGTATCATTAGCATAAAACTGTATTTCTGCCTCTTTGTAGTTGGTCCATAGATATCCAGTCAAGGCTCATCCACTCATAAAATTACAATTCTAGCTGGTATCTGTTTCCAACAAAATTAGAATATTTATCCTAAGAACTTGAATTAAAATGGCTATCTTTACTTGTAGATTTATTCACTTTAAGAAAAAATCCCTGCCCAGGGTTACTGAAGTCAAGGAGGAGACCCTAAAACCACACTTTCTTCAGCCAGCATAATCTCTAATTACACTCTACATCTTTGCCTTTCTAGCCACAGATAAGTGTAGTCCTCACCCCTCACCAAGGAAACCTCTTTGCAACAGACAGAGACCACTCCAGAAAAACACAACCAACCAAAATGCAGAGAGGTGGAGCCCAGTCCCAGTGCATACACCTACAACACAACCCCCACACCGAAAGCTCAGGGAACAATGTGGAAGAGGTGGAGAGACTGTAGGAGCCAGAGAATCAGGGGGTTTGCTGGGAGATTGTGTGTCCTAGGAAGGTCAGAAGCCACACCCAGAAAGTCTCACCAACACGACAGTCTAACCAGGAGCTGAACAAGGACAACGAGAGCCATGCCGAAAGCGGGCAGGGCGCAGGTTGAAGATGGTGAGGCCTCAACCAAAGAGAGTAGGAGAAATTACACCAGCTCTCTGTGCAATACCACACAGTCAGCCCTGAAAACACACAAGTAACATTATACAGACTAAGCCGGTTATATTTAGGAACACACACATACATGTGCATAAATGCATGTAACAATCACTGAAAAAGAGGCCTTGAATTTGAAAGACTATGGAAGAGAGTATTGGGGGATTTGGAGAGAGGAAAGGGAAGGGAGAAATGATGTGATTACATTATAATATCAAAAATAAAGGAAAAAGAAAAAACTTGCCACTTTTTTTCCTGAAATCTAGAGTAAAATTCTAGGTGGTTCAAGACATCCTACAGTCTGTAAAATGCAGTTTAATCACAATGCCATTTTTGGTTCAAATTATTTTAATTATTGAATGTACAAAAATTTAAATATATAAATAGGTTGTTTTCTTTGTTTTGGTTTTGGAATTTTTTGTTTTGGCTTGGTTTGGTTTGGCTTTTCGAGACAAAGTTTCTCTGTAACAGCACTGGCAGTCCTGGAACTCGATCTGTAGACCAGGCTGGTCTCAAACTCACAGAGATCCCCCTGCCTCTGCCTCCCAAATTCTGGAGTTAAAGGCTTGCAGCACTGTGCTCACTTTTATAAAGAGAAAGTTTTAAGAGCAAAAATACACACATTTAAGATTATTGCCATGGCTCTGGAACCTTCCTAAACCCACCTTTTAGTGCTAGGATTGCAAGTGTGAACCACCGCAGCAGGCTTTTACCTTGGTGCTGGGGACCCAATTCAGATCCTCACATTTGTACAAAGAATACCTGCCGAGCCACCTCCTTTGGAGTAATTTTTTGTTTTTGAGAGAGAGAGTGTGTGTTTCTCTGTGTAACAGCTCTAGCCGTCCTGGAACTCTCTTTATAGGCCAAGCTGGCCTCAAAGTCACAGAGATCTGTCTGCCTTTGCCTCCTGAATGCTGGGATTAAAGGCATGGGCTACCATGCCTGACAGAGTAAACATTTTAATGCAAGAAATTGTATCCCAGTGCACCTTCCTTTTTAATCTTAATTTCTTTTAGTTTGTGTAAAAATATACAATATGACATGGTCATACATGTCTAAGCTGGCCTTGCTCAGACTTGCTCCTTCCTCACCTTTCCTTGCTACTGACCCTTCCTGCCAGCCCTGTCCTTTTCCTCAAATGTTCCCCTCCCCTTTCACGTACTGCATGCATCTTCTTTGCAGATAACTATCAATTATAGCTCCATTTGTGAGTGTTCACCAGAAGCTGGATCCACAGGGGTTAATCTTGTAACACAGAGAAGCTATTTACTCAACTAGTGCTTCCTCAGAGAAGCCATAATGGGCTCATCAAGCTCCATAGGTCTGGTTTCAAAAGAAACACTATTTATGTCTTATATACATGAAGTCTTCCTAAGGAAGCCAGCGTGTGAGTGGGGAAGCCCACCTACCAGGGGACTGTGCTAACGCCATCAGTGACGACATCGACATCAGCTCGTGACATCAGCAGCATGAAACCCACAGGCTTAGACGGTGTAAAGCTTTCAGCATCCCAGTTCAGCTGAGCAATAATCCAGCTGTCGCAAACAAACTCAGGACACGCTCAGACCTTCTACACAGAAGTTACAAAGACTCCCTTTGGCCACTAGCCCAAAGCCCAAGACAGAACTGACATTTCAGACTTCAAAAGAACATAGTAAAAGCCAGCCTGCTCACCTGGTTGGTGGTGGCGCACACCTTTAATCCCAGCACTTGGGAGGCATACAGGCAGATCTCTGTGAGTTCGAGGCCAGTCTGGTCTACAAAGCAAGTTCCAGGACGGCCAGGACTATGCAGAGAAACCCTTTCTCCAAAAACAAACAAACAAAACAAAACAAAACACAAAAGCCATCCTCCTCCCAAGTGCATCTTCAGTACCTTTTCAGCCCCAGGTGATGGTGAGCTGTAGGCATTTGCTATGTCCTGTAGTGAGAACTTCTTGGGTTTCCCTGTGTCCCAGGTCACACCTTTCTTTCCTGCTCTGACAACTGCCATCAGGGGTCTGGCCCAAGTATGCATCTGAAGCAAGTGAAGGACATGGAACCATCGTGGGTTTGCAGGAAAATGTTCCTCCTCATCTTTCCACGGGGTATTTCACGGGAGTGTCAAGTGCTCATTGCTATTTATACTACAAGTGGTGAGGTGTGTGCTGTCAGTATTCCAGGGTTGTGCTGAGGGCTTAGGATCATGATAGAGTTCACTAAAAGGAGCAAACCTTGGCTGTGCTTTAGCTCACCTACATTTATGTGTAGACTCCTGTTCCCAGGATGTCTAGGCCATGTCTAAACATTCATCTTCCTTTGGGTTCACAGTCATACTCTAATGTTGAACATGCCTGCTTCGTTGTTTTCTTTAGGTGTGAATCCCAAGAACATGTCTTTGGTAGCCGGGGGCAAGGATATCAGCGCACACGCTTGGAATAGTCAACTATTTCCTAAGTCGTTGGGATCCGTGGGGGCGGAACTTGCTTTCAAGAGGAATAATGCAGGTAAGAGATACATGCCATCTCTCAGTGTCTGATGCTTGCTTGTAAACAGACCACAGGCATCGTTGTCCAGTGACAAGCTGTGTGACCCTGGGGAGAAGGAGGTACACAAAATCACCCAAATCATTCTTGAGCACGGGGCATTTTAAGTTCGTCAGCCCCCCCCCCATCCAGGGTCCTTCCAGGGTGCTCTCCTGGGCGGGCCTGCCTTCTTAGCAGACGCCCTTTAGTTCTTCTGCCTCACAAATGGAAAAGACTTCTCACTGGCCAAGTCAAATAACATTGTCCAAGGTGCCAGTCAAAGGGACAGATGGATACATTGAAAAACGAAGAAACCCTCATGAATAGGGAGCTAATCCTTGTGAACATTGTGTGGCTGCTGGGAAGATCCAGAGTTTGAGGCTATCCAGGGCTACACAGACTGTATCACCTCCCCCTTCAAAGTCACGGGGGTTCCAGTCTTTAGCCCTTCGAAAATTAAAAGAGGACCTCATTGAACTGTCTGCTAACAATTAATTAAAAACCATTGTCACAGATCACTATGTCATTATGGTCCATAAAGCTGGAGTGCAGAGAATAGTAACAAAATGATCCTCAGCAAAGTGTTTGCATCAACAAGGTTTCCCCAGGCTTCTCTGCAAAAGTGAAAATCAAGACAAGAGAACAGAGCTATGGCTGAGGCCTCGCCTGCCCCTCTAACAAACACTCACTTGCTGGGACATAGACAACTTGAAAGCGCGCGCCTCATTAAACTGTGTTCCTAGCAACAGTTACCTTCCATGCCTAGGCATCAAAATTTATAATGTTATAATATTATCTTTTTATTAGTTATATACAATGAATCATTATAATTTAACAATATAGGAAATGGTATTTACTATGGTTACAGAAATCTACATTTTTTCCAACATATACAATTTTTGAATGACGAGTTTGTACCTTTAAGTCTAAAGTTGTATTTGGATAGAATCTGGGAGCTAAGGTATGATTTAGGAGTAAGGGATGGCGATGAGACTTTTGCCCGTGAAAGGGTGTCAGCTCACGTGCTTGTCCGTCAGAATCGGCAGACTTTTATTCAGGGGACATTTAGATTCCATTTAAAAGAGAGATAAAACTGGTTTTATAAGGTCCATGATGATGGTGAAAATTTTAGTTATCAACTGAAAAGTGTGAAGTACTAAGTTCTTTAAAATGTGAATAGTGCTGGTGTCTTAGTCAGGGTTTCTACTGCTGTGAAGAGACACCATGACTAGGGCAATTCTTATAAAGCAAAAACTTTTTTTTCCTTCAGAAGTTCAGTGCATTTATCATCATGGCGGGGAGGATGGCAGTGTGCAGGCTGACTTGGTGCTGGCTATATCTTGATATGCAGGCATCAGGAAGTAGACTGTGACACTGGGAGTAGCTTGAGCATCAGAGACCTCAAAGCCCACCCCCACAGTGACACACTTCCTCCAACAAAACCACACCTCCTAACAGTGCCACTCCTTATGAGACTGTGGGGGCCAGTTACATTCAAACTGCCACGACTGGTCAGGAGAGTTTGATGGTGGTGGTCACAGCACATGAACAGTCTAGTAAGCACCCTGATGTCACGTCAACACCCTGGACCTGGGACATGCTCGCATGAAACCCAGCTCTCACTTCAAATGCAACAAGAGGTAGTTGATTCTTGAGCCACATATGAGTAACCATGGCTGGGAAGCAAATTCAGGTTGCCTGGGTAACACGTTCCAACCTAAAAGTGGTTACATGAGACTTTATCAATTACAGAAGAAATTCACAATTCAGGCATTTGCCCAATACATTGGTGGGATGGCGTGTGTGTGTGTTTGTGTGTGTGTGTATTTGTGTGTATTGTGTGGTGGCAGTTGAGGGGGAGGATGGAACTCTGCAATAGGTTTCACATGCTGTTGACGATATTTTAACTTTTGGGTTGCTAGACACTCATGATCTGGTAAGAATATGTTTTATGGGTTTCGTTACGTTTAAAGGATGTTAGGTCAGACACTGGGGGTGGGCAATAAATGGCTTATTAAATGGACTAAAAAGAGACAAAGATCCTTGGCTCTGGATTGTAACATTCGAACTCTCCACAGTCTAGAAGTTCCAGTCAGTCATTCACGGTATAGAATCCTCGGCATAAGTGTGGTTTGGGTTTTGTGTTTGGAGGCAGCTGTAGTTTATAGACTTCTGTCAAGTTCTACTACCAGTTCCGCTTGCCCATTTAACAAGGCTGGAGCACCAGACTACACCTCTGTAATCCATTTATTTCATCTCAGCGATTTCAAAGTAGTATTTCCGGAGGTTGTTACTTATACAGATCGGTTCAGATGATGGTGTCAAAGTTTGGAGCAATTTAATTCACAGTCAGCACCACAGGGAAGCCGTGACAGCACACGGAGACATTTCTCATTGTAGAGCTCTTTCTGGGTCTCTCCACTGACCATCTAACCCATTTTCCCTCTGCTCTCCTTTAACACTCCCCTTGCGGCTCTTTCTCTCACCCACCTTCTTTTAGAAGAAAGCATTATTAAACCGATTGAACACCTGACATGCTCTGAAAAGTCTGCTGAGAAGCTAGAGGACCCGCAAGGTAATTTCTGGGCACTGTAAACGAACGCATGGCTTTGACTCACTGGCTCTCTTCTCAGCCGCAGCTCCAAGCCTCTCACAGAAGGCCAACGTGACCTGCTTCAGGGTCAGGTTAGGGCCGAGGGGAAGAGCAGCTTTCTTGAGCCGCCCAGAGTGTCTTCTTTCCTTTCAGATTCTTTGTGCTCGCCTTTCTAATTATGCCATAAATTAGTTATGGCCATTTCTAGGAATCACAAAATTCACTCTGTTGAAAATAAAGGATAGCTTCTTGTTTTGTGATCAATATTTCTAGGATTTAGGGAAAAAAAATCCTGATGTTCCTTTCTTACATATCCACAACCATTGTAAAGAAAACCAGCATTAATGGCAGTGGTGGATTTCAGGGGGGCAGGGTATTGATTGACATTAGCTGTTTCTACAGCAAATACCAGCAACTAGCTTCCAGCTTAAAACCCTTTCCAGTCTCACATAAAACCCTGCAGCAAGCAAGCACCGCATGTAATAAGCCAAAATAATTTAAGAATTGATTGCCAGGTCCGTTTATTCTTCGTAAAGTCTTTTGGCAGTAAGACAGCAGTGGAGAGCTGCCTAGCGCATGCCTTGTTCCCATGTTGCTTGTTTCCCGTTATTTTTATTTTCAGTTGGTTATTAAAGCTATTTTCTCCATCTATAAGATGGAAGAAGTACTATTTCCTTAGCTATCATTCATGCCTAGTGCTTGTGACATCCAGTAGTTACTGCATTTGCCATGGTGAGGAGAGGAGGTGAGCAAGGGCTCACCACGCTCTGAAGTGGCTACTGGATGCAAGCATGGCTTTGAACTTCTTTCCAAGTCTTTTGAGGCTTTGGGGGATATAGTTCAGCTTATCTAACATACATGACACTGCAGGCTCAAGTCCCAGCACCGCAGAAGCCAGGTGGGGTGGCACACACCTGTAACCCCAGCACTCGGAGCAGTAGCGGGAGGATCAGAAGTTCAAGGTCATCCCCTACTAGTCTCAGACCCTCCTTTTGAAGTAACAGGATGGATTAGTGATTCACAGTGAGCCCTGGGAGTGAGAAGGCTGGTCAGTGTAGGCCGCTGTACTTGCTTAAATGCATTAGTGTTAAAAATTATACAGATGTGCCAGTCACAGGATGACACATCCCCAAACCGACTCCCTCATCCTGACCCGAATATCCTCCTCTACACCTCCTTCCCCCAAACCTGATTCTCCTCCCACATTGCCCCCAATGCATGCCATCCAGTCACCTAGACTACAAACACAGAGACTCTATCCCCCTCCTCCCTTCCCCCACCACACACACTGTAAACCCACCTGGTTCTCTTCTCCAGCTTGCTTCCAACCTAATCTCTCCAATACCAGTGACCTCATGGCTGGGCTCTGCCTTTAGATCCCTCATTAGCCCATCCTGTGCCACCTTCAGACTGATCTCACTAACGATGATGGTGAGACTGAATGGCGAGCATTTATTGGCTATAGATTCTATGAAAGAGCTTTTCTACATATTCAGAACCTAGAAGCCTATAAATATCTTCAACACACAAACACATATCCTAAGAACTGGTATCATCAAAAAGACTAGTGTGTTCAGGGTTCAGATCCTGGCACGGTTCTTTACTCGCTGGGAGTTCAGGCAAGTCATTCACTATCAGAACCACAAGGCATTAAAACAGTGCTTCTGAGCTGTTCCGGGACTGAGCGAGGGTTTCTGGGACCAGCATAGTGCGGTGCCTAGAACACGGTAGCTTGTAAAACAGCAGTTCACAGTAAGAAGGGTAGTAGTCAGAGTCGCTCTGCAGCACCTTAAAAGCCTCCTTCTGACCCGAACCCCCTGATGCATCGGCAGGAACCGTTGGAAGCTACACCACTTACAACCAGACAGGATACATGCCTTCCTTTCTCAAGAAAGAAGTGGGGTCAGCTGGCCAGAGGATCCACTTGGCACCTCTTGATGCGACGGCTTCGGGTAAGAGCGATCTCCTCATACAGATTTCATACTGGAAGAGGCTTGCCCTTCTAAGATTATGAGGTCCATTTTCTTGAGTGAGGATGTTTAAATTAGTCTCACAGTATTAACACTTCTCAGCGGTTCCCCTCCCACCATGGTTTCTGCCCAGAGCTTAGCCCCAGAACCAAGGAACATCAGCATTGAGAAAGGAAGGCACAGAGCCCTGTAAGGGGAGAGAGTGAAAGAGGAGGGGGCAGGAAAGAGCCGCTAGGGAGGCTTAGGAGCCTGAAGTGCCCAGTCCTGCCCTGGGGCTAAGGCTATGGGACGGCAGCAGGACACAGCAGGCTCCAGCAGGAGCTGCTTCAGTGACAATGAGACAGACTGACAAAAATGTAGTTTGTACACACAGTGATTTCAAGAGCTTTCTAGAGTGGATGGTGTGGTTACCATCTGCCCTGCCCTCATGCTAGCCTTGTGATGGAGACTCTCCTTTGTGGATGATGTTACCTGAGGCCACAGAACTAGTTGAGCCAGGAAAGACAAACACGGAGCTGCTCCCTCCCAAGAGCAGCTTTACCCTAACAAGGTGTGTGAAGATGTAGTCTTCAGCACTTTCTGCCTGGTGCTCAGCGGGATTCGTGATGCAGTTTTTCCCCCTTGGTTTTTGCTAAAAGAAGCAATGTCAGATGACAAGGTCTCTCCGCCTCTGAGGTCGTGGTTAATTGGGGTCAGCTTGTGCTATTACAGCACAATGCATGAACACCACATGCAGAGGTGTGCTCCGGAAATGAAGGGTGACAAACCAGGCAGAGTAGTAGCCTCAAATTCCAGTGCGTGGGAGGCTGAGGCAGGAGGGTCAGAAGCCCTAGGCCTGCCTGGGCTGTATAGTAAAACAGAGGAGAGAGATGGGAAGTGTTGGCTCGGAGCCCTCCAGATTTGATGATACATAACATTCTCTAAATTAAAATAGATATCCTCCGAGAAGCATCTAAAATAAACAGTATGGCAGATGACCCCAAGTTTGGTTTAGGGTTCCTTGTTATTTATAAGTTCAAAATGCTCTCCCCACTGTCCAACCAGGACCCTGCACTGAGATGACTGTTTAGATTTGCCGTCTTTTTCAAGACAAACAGCTGAAGCAGCTGGAAAGGGAGAAAGCAGGGGCAAGGGGTCGCTCTCACCCGTTCCCAGTGGGCTGCTTTCATGTATCAGGCCTTAAAACATGATTGTTCCAATATCTTTCTTCTAAACAATATACACCCATGTCGCAAGCACATTATGTACAGCGGTGGATTTTAGGAAGCCCCGAGAGTTTTAGGCTAGTCTTACAGTGGGTCATTTACCACGACTAAACATCCGTTTTTGATACAAACAGCAAAATAAAATGATGTTTAGGAGAACTTTGCTATCTGGGTACTCACTTTTAGAAACCGAGAGCGGGTCTTTTATTAAAAAAATAAAAGGCTTTTCTGTATCGAATCTGTGAGATTACCATGCATATTCCTGCTTTCCCTTTTTAAGTAAATTGCTCTCACCTCTTCCTTTACTCTGCTTATCAGCTTTCCCTCCAGGTGGTGATAGGAGGAGAGGCAAAAAAAAAGAAGTAAACATTGCTCACTCCCAAGTGATGCGTGCAACCCATTAGGAAAACACTGCCTTCCAGTGCCCCACCAGAAACACAACCAGGTCGTTACCGTATTTACTCGACTATTCCCTCTCCTCTATAGACGCCCTCTCGCTCTCTTTCCTTACCCTCAAGTTTCGCAAGGAAAAAAAAATCAAACTAATGTCTTCATATCCTCCATTTAACCTCTCCTTTCAAAGCCCTAATATTTCCTCATTCCCTGCCTTGACAGTAACAAGACCAGGGGGCGTGGCCTGTGTATACAGCCACCCACAGAAACCACAGGGCTGGGTGATTGTCCTGAGGAGTCTACTTCATTCGCGCCCAGACAGAGAGGGCAACCACAAATGCAGGAAATGATTACATCCACGTTGAGCTTGGGGAGTTTATTGGGGGTGACCCCGGCATCTGGACCATTGAGAAGTCCACCCAAGCATAGGTGATGAGTCACAAAGGCTATGTCACTGGGTTTCCTGCACAACAAGCAGGCTGCTACATGACGAGTCCCGTCCCCCATCTGCCTCCCAGCCCCCCAGCTCCCATCCCCCATCCACTCCTCCCACTCCGCAACTGTTTATTGCTTACAGGGCCTCCTGGAAGCGCCTGCGGGTGAATTTCCCAGAGATTCCAGAGTCTTACACCATGAATGTGTTTCCTCAGCCTCTCTGAGCCTCCTCTCCTGCTGTCCGTTCACAGGCTCAATACTCATGGCTCCATTTGGACCTGAGGCCACCTGTGTGAGCTCAC
>PVIU01029314.1:0-17722 GCA_004026605.1 Ondatra zibethicus
GGCCAGGAGGGATGGGGGTGGGCCTTGGACTTCCAACAGGGCAGGGCACCATGCCCTCTTTCAAGGAAGAAGGGGGAGGGAGGAGGGGTGGGGAGGTAGTGGGAGGGGACCGGGAGAAGGGGAAGAAAGGTAAAAATTTTATTTCTTTAATTATGTTTTTGAATGGAAAAAATAAAACAAAACAATGTATGAAAAAAAAGAAAGATGTGGACTTGAAAATCTTTCTGAAAATGTACCCTAAAGCAGCAAAATCTATAACTCAACACAAAATTCAAAGAAGACTTCTGTTTTGAAGAGACAGAGTTCATAAAGTTAAAACTAAAGTTCCCTGTTACCTGTCAAAGTTTTGAGTTATGGGAAGAATTATGTGATCTTTTGAGTGGTCAGTGAGATACAAAAATACTCAAGAACAAATTAATATCATAATATGTGGTTACATATACACATACACACATATATGGATATGTTTAACTAATTTATTATATATGAAATATATACATGTGTTTATATTTGCATACATATATACATGTATGTATATGGAAATGTTTAACTAATGTATGCAATGTATTAAATATATGTATATATATATATTTGTGTGTGTCAAGGAAGTAAAAACCAGAATATTTTACTTCATTTACACTTATTTAGTATTATGACTATATAATATTAAATTTATGACCAGAAGCTTTTATATATTTATTTTGATTTCATGATAATACACAAAAAAATAAAGATAAAAAGAAGATGAACAAAATTATGAGTAAATGGGAGAAAAGAGGTGGTAGAAAATTTGAATGAAAAAGGATGGGGGGAGAAGAACAGAGTAAGGGGAGGAAGAGGGAGGAAAGAAAAAGAGAAAAACAAAGAAAGAAATCAATTGTTTATAACTTGAATCCTTTTAAACCATTGGCCCAAACTATGTCACCTTGGATGACTCCCTCATGCCCATATAGTCAGTACTAATCTAACAGGGTAGGCTAAAACAAATTTTCAGTGAAATGAAAAAGTTATTCAATCTTCCCAGAATAGTTTATAGGTTTGGATTTATAAATCTCACTGTGTACTATTAAGTTTATAAACATGTAAGCTTTGTCCTAATGATTAGTTAATATTTTTGTTATTTTTTTTCTTTGGCAATATTATTTGATCTTAGAGAATTTCAACTGTTTTTCTTAGATTTCACACTATATATTCTTTCATATCAACCTACTTTTAACTCACTACAGTCTTCAGAGTGTTTTTCACACCATATTCTTATTCATTTTAATGCAAGTTTTTTCTAATTTAAATTATATTTATAAATAATATACTTAATGTCATATTTGTTGCTACTATTTAATTATATTTGCTTTTATACCTTTTTTTCTTATTCTCCCTATTTTTAAATAATTTATATTCTATTTCACTTGCTAACTAATTGACTGTAAATTCATTTCTGCATTATGATTTGTGTTTAGTATACGCATTTGTTTAACAGAACTAGCACAGGTTGGCTTTAAACTCCCAATCTCTAGCCTGAGACTCATGAGTATTGGGTTTACAGGCATGTACTACCACTCCAAGTACACATATTGCTCTTATTAAGAAATTTAAATAAGAAAAACTTACATGCCAAACTACATGATTAATATTTTCATTTGTTTTTTTTGATATTTACATTGACTAAGTATTTAGATTATTCTCAGGATTATTTTCTAATTGTACCTTTAGAGAGAAAAAAATGTTTTAGAGATTGGGGGGTTATCTTGATTATAAATGAAATTAATTAAAATACAATTTATCATAAGAATGGTGCTCAGCTATTTGTTACCAACATTTAAAAAACAAATTTAGCATTATAATCATACACCTTTATTTATATACATGAACAATTATTTCTTTACAGATATATACAAATATAACTGTATCCGTAATGTTTAAACTTGTTGGTAACATAAAGTTCAGTGTCAAAATCACTAGGCCAACACTAATAAGGTTCATAAAACATAAGTGATGATTGAATTATAGCAATTTAATATTTTTAAAAATTAAAATATATTTAAAGATTAATTTGCTTTATTGTGTACATTTATACCTGAACATCAGCATGCATAGCACATGCGTGTAGGTGCCTGTGGAGGTCATTGGATCCCAAGGAACTTCAGCTATGGATAGTTGTGTGGCATGAGATCCAGTTACTGGAAACAAATGGACCTCTCAAGAGCAGAAAATGCTCTCAATCACACTGCCATCTTTGAAGTCACTTCCTGAATTGCACATTGATATTTTGTAATTGATGGTACTTTTTAATATCACTAGCTTGGATTAAGACAAATGATAACAATTTCAGCAGTTTAGAGGATACATTCTTGATATAAAGAACATTTTGTTTACTTACTTAGCATTTCTTCATTCTTCTATTTGCTATACTTCCATGTTGACTTTACGTCCCCCTGTTTAAATAATGATTAATCTGTTTTAGTTTCTTTTTAAATTTTGATAGAAATTTTATGTTTCTGAATCATTCTTCATTGATTATATGATTTTTTATCATTAAGAAGTCTTAAGTATTTATTTACAGTCATACTATTTTTCCTCTTTGGGATGAATATGATATCATGGCCATTTTGTTGAACTCTGCTCTTCTCCATCATTCCCATTAGAAATATTATATTCATTCTCAAACTATACAGATCTCCAAAGGTTATTAATCCTTTAGTGTCCATTTTTTTCTTACTACGATTCAATTTTCTTACTGATAAATATTAAATTTGATCTCTCTCTATTTTGTTTCGTTCTGTGTTTCTCTCTCTCCAATCTCAGTCTTTAATTTGGAAAGTCATTTTTACTCAATGTAATCAATTTCTTAACTCCTTGGATTTGTTTAATAGATATTTGGTCTGGCTTACAAATGAATATAACAGAAAAGAATAGAGCAATGTTTCAACTAAATTAAAACATATAAGGAATAGAAACATCCACTTTTAAGAAATTTTTTAAAAATAAAATAAAGATAAATACAAGTTTGGAACTTCAATAAAATCCTCTCTTACTTTTTCAGTTAATTTGCATAAAATTTGAATGGTTGATTAATTAGGAAAATAATTTGAATGTTAAAGCTCATTCATGTCAAACCTTGGTGGATTGTAGCCTTCAACACAAAAAAGAGAGAAAACCCAAGTTCATCTGTATGTATGGAATATTTGACTGACTATAGAGTAACTCTTTTTAAAGAAACAAAAATAATAGTTACTAAAATATCCTTATTTGTTATTTTTATTGTTTTATGTCAAATTTTATACTATTATTTCCAAGTTGTCATATTTTTCATGCTTTCAAATTTAATATTTAGCATTGTCTGGTGGCTTTTCTTAATTTGATAAATATGCAAACTTAAAAGTAGTGGTTAAAAAAATTTACCGATATGCTCTAATTATACTTGTTTGAATGGGTAGGATTGTATGCACTCATTTCATTCACATTGATGTTCCTGTACATTTCAGTAATTCTGAAACAAGTCCATAACAAATTTAAATCAAGAATATAATACGGGATGAATTATTTGTTTTCAAAGAAGAAAATGGGAATCTTTGAATAAATTCAGTGTTTTGTTGTCAGCCAGCCATACACAAAGATAACTAATTTCCTAAATGCCCACAATGCAGTAAGAACTTTAGCATAAGTATTCAGGTGGTTATAGTCATAATGTTAAAATAATTTCCTGAGAACACCTCCCTAACAATGGTTCTAGCTAGTTGTCTAAACAGGTTAGCATTTGTAATAGTTACAGATTAAATCAGGAATACATATATTAGATGTCAAAAATTTTAGTGAAATGATTATTTATTAATATAGTTTCTAAATTTTAAATGGTTATGTAAGAATACAAAGGCAGGAACAAATTTATAATCCATTTTCAGCCAAATATTAGAACCTTTTAAGGTCAGGGAGTGAATACATTTATATTTTCTATATGTATGAGTACATACACACACATACAAAATACATCTATTACATAACAGTGTTCAGAAAGTTGATATTTACAAATATTTAAGATAGAACAGAAGAATAACAACTTCATAAAATAACAAAACCTCTGGTAATACTTATGTAAAAAGTTTTCCTTTGTAACACTTTATAAAGACATAATGTGATTAAAGATTTTTGCTTTGAAATTTTACCTTTGCCTTAGTTGACCACTTTTGTTGTCAACAATGATGTGTTCATATCCTGACTTTATGAAAATAAAACTGATGATTCAAGAATTAAACTTAGCAAAGGTGGAGAGGCTGCCTAAACTCGTCATGTACTGTAAGCAGATTGATGACTTCCCTAATGGCCACCAGAGATTCTCTATCCAGTAATTGATGGATGCAGGGGCAGAGAGCCACAGACAAGCACTGTGCTGAGCTCTGAGAGTCTTGCAGAAGAAAGGGAGGAGGGATTGTGCCAGCCAAGGGAGTCATGATGTGGGAAGCCACAGAGATAGCTTACCTGAGCTCGTAGGAGTTCATGGACACAGGACCAAAAGTCAAGGAGCCTGAAAAAAAAAAAGAATCACAGTGTACATGGAAGCACCTTAAGTATCAAATTTGGTCATTATCCCATTAGAAAGGACGTCATTGTGACAAGGAGAGGTGGGTATGTTTCTTCCAGGAGGCCACTAAGTCACAAACATTGAAAGTATACTGGAGCCCAGACAAACACTGGCTCATATGTAACTGTGTTTCACTGACAAAGCAGCCATTTCTCAGGTCTCAGAAATGCTATTAAACTACTCTTTACATCAAAAACTTGAGGTCTATCAAGTTCTTGGCTTTATCATTTCAAATATCTTGATTCAGGTGGTGTTTAGCATAACAACATAGCCATGCCTCTGTAGAAAATCCTGTTTCTTGTATCAATTTACTTGCAGTAGAAGGCATACTGCAAACTGGCCTGTTTTGGTAATGAAGAACAAAAGAACTAATGTGGTTTTTGTAGTGAAAAATTTTTTAACCCATTTGGATATATTCATTTTATCCTGAAAACCAAAGGATGAGGTTGTAAAAAATAACTAACTTTGTTTGAAAAAACAAAAAGACTTATATAGCGGGTATGTAACTGGTCAAATAACTTACATACATTAAGTATACCAAACATTTATGTTGAAATATTTAGTGTACCATTTTTACACATAAATATACAAGCTTAAGTCATATGCATATATAAAATTTCATGTAAAAATTCATGTCTCCCTTTGATAGAGTTAGTGATAACAGGATACAGGAAACGTAGAAGATGACATAGCCATCTCTTAGAAACCAGGAATTCTCTAATACATTGAACAGCAAGTCTTAAAATGTTTTCTATGAAAGGTTGACATTTTTAGACTCATGGGTATAGTCAGAGCTACAGTGTCCTTAGGATCAAGACTTAATAAGATTCTGCAAATCTCAATGACCCCCCCCCACCAAAAAAAAGGACATACAAGAAAGAGAATAAGATACAATGCCTATGCAGGCATTACCCTTACCCAATTTTGACCTGCTCCAGAACCATATGACTGGAGGATATAACCTACAAAAGGAGTGGTTTGCAGAATCTAGCAAGTGTTGATAGCAGCCTCCTATTCCTACCTTTCTTGCAAGACCTTATCCTTTGATGATGGAAATCTACTTCTTTCTCAAAAGAATCTATGAGAATTTTAAAGCAAATATTGAGTAAAAACAAACTCACCATTTTTATTGAATGTCCTATACCTCAATTCAAAAAAGGAATAGCCGGTCAGTGGTAGCGCATGCCTTTAACCCCCTCAGGAGGTAGAGGCAGGCAGATCTCTGTGAGTTCATGGACAAGCTGGTCTACAGAGTGAGTTCCAGGACAGCCAGAACTGTTACACAGAGAAATCCTGTCTTGAAAAAACCACCCCCCACAAAAACAAACAAACAAACAAGATACAGACATAATCTCTCCATAAAGGTCATTCCAGTTTCTAAGTCTCCAGGATTTATGAGAGGTTAACATGCTGCACCCTGACCTTTGCAATATTTTTCAGTTCTTCCTGAAGGCAATTACACGCTAGGTTTTTGTTTACAAATCCAATATTCATATTCTGTTTCTTAAGGAATACCAGTTAATACAAAAGTACATCTTGGTTAATTTCTAAATATTTTAACTCATTCAGTTATCATTCACATTAATGGCATTGACAAGATTAAAGAATTAACAAAATTTTGTACAATTAAGGATGTAATGGCAAAGTCATTCATATACCGCTGGAAGAATTCAAAGCGATAGCAAACATTAACAGAGCAATTGCCTATATCATTTCTTCTTGGAGGGAGAGACACAGAGAACTGTAGCAGTGTTCTATAACTCATGTTAATAGTAGATTAGAGCACCATATGAAAAGTGTTCTTAAAATGGTGATGTTATATTGCAATTATTTCACAGCCATGTGATGTGTATATGTATTTGAGTGTTTATCTAATTTGGATTAATTGATCGCCTGTATAGATTGGAATGTACTGGAGCCCAATGTGGCACACAAAATATTTTGTATAGTTTATTGTTATTTATAGTTTGATTTTAAGAGAGATACATGCTATTTTTATTTTGATTTGGGCTTATTCATTCTGTTTGTGTGTTTTCCTGCATATGCCTATATACTACTTGCACAGTGTCCACAGAGGCCAGAAAGGAACATCAACTTCCTCAGAACTGGAGTTTTACAGATGACAGTGAGGGACCAAATGGTACTGGGAACAAAACCATTTTCTCTGAAAGAACAGTCAGATTCCTTCACCACTGTGCCATCTCTCTATACCCAGGGTTTTTACATTACATCCATTTCCTGGTTTTGATCAGGAAAATGTAAACAAGTCTTAGCTTTCTTGATCTAAGAGGCAATTTAAAAAGTGTCAATTACTATTATATAATCTCTCCATCCTTGTGAATCATACAAGAGAAGTACAGAATATAAGTCTATTTTCTTGTGAAAAAAAAAAGCATTGTTTCTAGTCTGCATTCACAATGTATTAACTAAAGATAATTTATTTTTCTGTTTCCACATGGTCTCCATTTAATTTTTTTTTACTAAGTTTTAAATTCATTTGTCTGGGTTATTTTTGCTCATTATCAGACTGAAGTTGAAGTTTACTGACAAAATGAGATAATTTACATAGAATAGTTACTGTCTTAAATTTGCAACAATGTCTGTTTTGTGGATTATCAGCAATCACTAGTGTTGTTTAACCTGGTTGGGGGAGTAAACTTATAGGTCTTTTTTATATCTGTAATATTTCCATGCACTGTCTAATAATTCCCTTTGAAATGGAAGTGCAATCCCAGGCTTGGTGTTCTCAGAATAATGATCTCTTAAATCTTCCTGGCACTAACAGCATAAAGTACTTACTATAAAAGTACCAGTCACTGCCCACAGCAGTCCAGCAAGCAAATTGCTTATTACATAGATCCTTTGTGTATCTTGCTTGCTATGATAGACAGGGACAAGAAGGAAGGGGAGTTTTGGGTACATCACATTATGGTAGATATTGATAGAGTGGAATACATACTCATAGTTAAGGTGATGAAGGAAAAATGTGCCAGTAGATTTAGAGGAAATTCTTCTCTCAGTGAAGCAAGCAATGGGTAAACAGCCCCCAGAGCTTGGGGGGCTCGAGAGATGGATAGCCTGAAGAGAAAAGTAAAATGACAAAAGAAATCAAAGAATATTTTACCCACAGAGGGGGAAAAATCAATGAAAATGATAAAGTGCTGTTTGAGGGAAATAAAGTATTTTTTTTCAGTTTCACCAAGGAAAGGATGGATCATTGCTGCAGAAAACCCATGGGTGTGAGACACTCTTAGAAGGTGAGGTTGAAGAAGCTCAGATCTGATCACCTTACTGTAATTATTTTGTAGTCCAGAACTGTAAAGTGCCATTTACAAATACCTTGTAAAATACATTTATTTATTGAAATGAGGAATCTTAACAAGTACTTGGTTTCAACTTGTTTTCTAGGTTTCTATTTTATAAACATTCCCATAATACAAAGTACATTATAAAATGCACATGTGCACATGTGAAATTTTAATAATAATAATAATAAATAATAATAATAGAGCAGAATAATGACAAATTTACCAAATTCTTAGGCGTCTCCATTTGTCTCATAGGGAGAAAGTAACCACTCCCTTACTTTTTATTTAATTTGTAATTAGTTTTATTTAACTGTCAACATTGAGTAGCTATATAACAGATAGATAGATAATAGATAGATATAGATAGGTTATAGGCAGACAACAAAATATTCAATGTTTTCTTCTTTAGCCTTTCATGTTTTTACAAATTATTCAAACAGCATGAAATATGAGTGTGAGATTTTCTTAGAATCCTATGATTTTAAGACTTATGCATTTTATTTTTTGGCAAATGTGTGTTACCCATGTTTTACCCAGTTCATAGTTGAAAACTGAGTGCTCTAATATTGCTAAGTACCAAAATAAAAAATCTTATAAGATAAATAATAGGTTTTGGGCTACATTTCTGCTCAAAGCTATTATATAAAACACCTATACAGAACTTCAATTTCTGAACCTCAAATAACATCAGAATTTCCCTTGGTCTCCCCTCTTGGACAAAATTGGCAAATTGTAACTTTAATTGAAAGATCTCTACTGTCATTTTCATTACATTTTGTTGATCATTAAGGAAGAACATTTCACATCACCAAATACTTAGGCTTTCTCTTTGGTGCATGTCCTCTTCATGACTTGTACTGCTATTTTTAGGTGTTATTTCCCTTTTAACATCTATAGTTTATATACTATTTAACTAAATACACAAATAATGGATGTACTTTTCCACATTTTATCTTAGTCTTTTACCCTGTTTATTGTTTGTGTGTGTGTGTGTGTGTGTATTATTTTACTATCATCATATGTACCAATTTATTCTGTGATTTTTTTATGTATTTTTGACATCATGAAGTGATAGACATTTTAGAAATCATACACTACAATAAAATAAAGGTTACTATTAAAATTTAATGTTTTAATAAAATTTTCAAGAGGTTTATGGCTAAGCACACAATTTACTGTAATTTCTTCCTAGTATTTAGAGCATTCAGGAGTCTCTGGGTGTACCACTATTCCCTACAATAGTAGCTTTCTATGGCAAAGGATGAGAGTATAATTTCATCTGAAATAATCACACATACATATGTAAAATATTTAAGAGGTGTTACCCTATAACTGGGAACAATTAAGTATATACTAGCAAATACAAACAAAACAAAACAAAACAAAATGCAAGTCAAGAAAAAGGCTGATTGCTTTTGAGTTGTTAGTTAATGGGGTAACAAATATCTGCTACTCCACTCCCAAACATTACAAGCTTTTGCCAAATATTCTTGGTTATTCTTTGGAACTTAGTGGTGACACCCAATTTTTGAAGTCATGATGTGCTTGAATACTAGAACTTGGAGAGATCGAACTCATACATACCTGGGCTTCATCTCTTAGGGCTAGTTTTCACAGTGCTGGGAGTTGCTCTATAGGTTATTGCAGGAAAAAAAAAAGCTGTCATTACCTTTACCCTCTGTCAACAATGTGAGCTACAATAACATCTGGCCTGACATGATATGCCTGCTTTTACAATAGCGGCATGAATGTTATAGGGTTAACCAACAGCTTCCTAATGGGATTAAAGTTCCATAATATGGAACCCATATCTGTAACTACCAACAAGGCCAAAAACCTGTAGCTACATAGATTATAGGTTAAAGGAGCTAATCTACTACTATTATTTTAATAAATGTAAATAATATTAAAATGATTCCTATAGCTTATGGTTATGCCCATAGATCAGTATTAACATGGGTAACTGAATCCATGAAAGCCTGCAATAAGTATTAAATTTAACTAGGGAACATTATGAACAATAAGGTAGAGAGCTGCAGCCACAGAGCTCTGCTGTGAGGGCCCTGGGAGCTATAAACAGAACACCAACTATCACCCAAGAGAATGAGAGAGCCCCCTTCTCTCTCTTAAAAGCAACCATACCCACAAACAGAAGACCACAACCCTATGTCTGGTACCCCCCAAATTCTATGGGACTGAATTATAACATTCCCCCTTTTGTCTAAATAAGAGAGTTCTAAACCTAATACAAAGAACAAATATCTTGTATTGTCTAGGACAAAAAAAAGGCAAAAACATACACAAAAATAGAACTACAACCAATGTGAAGAACATCAAGCAAGAAACACATGCTAAATGTCCAATCTAAGGTAATTAGCATCATAACAGAAAATATGTCAATAGTTATCATATCCTAAGGAACATAAGTATTGTACCTTAAATGGCTTAGCTAAGTTATGAAATAAAGTATGAAAGTTATGACTATCTAATCTTTAACCCCATCAAAGACCTGAGAAGGAAAATAATATTACCTGAGTAAGCAGTAAATGCAAACAAGTGACTTCCAAAAGATGTAAGAAATTACAGAGACACCTGGATTCCTGGAAAATCACCCAAAGTCTCATTTGTAATGTTGGGAAAACCAACTTTGGCTAAGGCCTAGAATAGCTGACAGACCATTTTTCCAAATCAGGAAAATTTGAAAGACTATCCTATCCTGTCTTGGCAAGGCTCAGCAGTTGCTTTTGCTTGAAAGCTGGTTGGATAGTGTGCATATTGATAGTAATCGAGGGTAGGGCAGTTCTTTGCCCAAAGGCTGGTTTTGCCAAGAAGTAAACAGCTCTAAGTAGAGCATCTTTGGCACTCAACATCATTTCAGAAATATGTCAGTGCTGCCAGAAGCAACCATGTCTCATGTCAGCAGAATTCTAAGTTACTTAAATGCAATATTCTACAATTTGTTGAAGTGTTTGAAGATTATCTATCAATGCAGAGTACATTTTTGTGCACCTAGAGAACCTGACTAACATAGCTAAAATTATGACGAACATGGGTGACTAATAACTTATAATTTTAATACCTCTACAGTATAGCTTAAAAAGTAAAACTTTATATTACAAAAAATAAGCTATCTTTAAACAGATGTGTAGAAATGAGGACAATGACCTCAAATTGTAAATAGACAGACAGACAGACAGATAGATAATCTCTATCAGAGATAGAAATGTATAGTGAAATATGATTAAAAAAACCTCAAAATTGCATCAATATACAAAATATCTTAAGCAGAGAAAGAAACATACATACACACAATATGACAAAATAACTTTGCATTTATGTACAAATATTTTAAACAGAATTAGGAGCATACAATATATAACAAATATAATTTGAATTTGTATGAATATACAAATCGTAGACATGAACACAAAGATAATTTTATATTTGTATCATTATATAAGAATCTATATCAATGTAAACTGTCTATAACTGATAGTTCACAAGTAGATATAATCATCTACCTATTATTTCATCCCAGCCATTTCCCTTTTTTCATTTCCAAAAAGATTCCTGAGCATACTTTATATTCCACCCCAACTTTAAACAACTTATAACCAAACCCTACCATATCTGCAGACAGAAGACCACACCCCTAAGTCCAGTACCCCCAAAAGCTATTGACTAAATGTATTCCCACAACATATCAGTATATCTCTTAATTCTCAACTGAGAAGATTCTTCTTGTGACAGATGACAATTATTAGCACAGAGACACTCAGCTGGTCAACATGCAAGAGTTTAAGAGACTAGGGATTGCTGAGCCAAAAATGGAAAGCACATATCACATGCCCAACTTCAAGGCTTAGAAGTCTTTGCAGAACAGAGGTTAGAAAGATTGTAGGGCCCAGACATGGTGGGTGATTTATAAGAAACATTGCTTCAAAGTTAAAACAAGGCAGTTATACATATTAGCTCACAGTTGTATCAGCATCCATAAGACCCACTCTTGCTCAAGCCAGATAAAATATTAGCATTGATTCAGGGATGTAAGCACAAAGTCCTACTCCTAAGGGGCTACTGAAATTGTATAGATTCTAGAAGAGGTCAGAATGAATTTTCTTTAATGGTGTAACTCCTGGTAGGATGATACCACCACACACAGTGGATCTAAGAGGAGTTAGGGAAAAGGGAATGAATATGACCAAAGTACACTGCATGAAATTTTCAAACAATTAAAATATTACAAATATATTAAGATTGGAATTACTGCCACATCAGTCTAGTTAAACATCACTAGAGAATTGACCTCTCAGGCCCATGATTCCACAACTATAGGTTTTTGGACAGGATTTGCAGAGTCAGGCATGAATTCCCTCCTGTGCATTGGGCCTCAAATTCAACTGAAGAGTAGCTGGTTGAGCCAATATTGTACCAGTGAGCATATATTTCTGATAA
Organism: Ondatra zibethicus; assembly: GCA_004026605.1. Lineage (NCBI taxonomy): Eukaryota > Metazoa > Chordata > Mammalia > Rodentia > Cricetidae > Ondatra > Ondatra zibethicus. The sequence continues at coordinate 12,340 of PVIU01029314.1, forward strand.
TGTTGATATTGTACTTCATAAGTATCCCACAGCAATCTATCTCTTTCCATAGGTTTGAAGGCTAGCAAACAAGGATGGAGACTCTAGGTCAGTTCCAGCTCCATTTCCCTGAGTGGGATCTTCAGATAGAATTATTTCATATTCTTATGGGCAAAGAAGTAATGGCTCAAGCCCTTATTATTTTGGGGTCCTATGAGGCCTTTGTGAACAGCAATTCAGAAGGAGTACCCTATACATGGCATTGAGATTGTTTAATAAACAATGGTTTCTTAGAGAAGTATTACTCATACAGGCAGGGTATATTATTCTAACTATATTATGCCATGTTTTTCAATTGACTTCTCAATTAATCAGGTTCCCATAGTAGTAGATTTTCACACGACTTTTTTCATATGTCTTTTTTTATTAAACATCCATTCTTCTGCTCTTCATTTCTCTAACTACAATCCTCATCCCAGCTTGGATTATTTTTATAAGTTCTTAGACTCAAGGAATATCACTGAAGTGGGAAATGGGAAGAATGAAAGAGCCAAAAGGTAAGGATAAGGGATGTAAAATCATATCTTTAAATAATGACATACCATTGCAAGTTTGTTCTCATAACAGCTTCCTGACATGATCCTGTACAGCAGCCAATCATGGATTGGAAGAGGGGCTCATGAGACCATAACCCATAATTCTTGGCTCCTGAAGTATTCTCTGAAAAGAATATGAACTCATTTGATGAGTTTAAGTGCTCTGGTGGGTATTTCACAAATACTTGGTCAAACAGATGGTCTTGGTTGACTTCAGCAGGTCACAAAACAAAACAAGGAACTATGATTGATGGACAGGGCCATGTAGGGAAAAAGAGAGTTAGGGAGCAATGGGAAAGAAAAAAGAAAAAGGCAGGAGTAGATTTAAAGAATACATTATATACTTACAAGAAGTCATAACACAAAAATTAATGATTAAAAAATGCTTGAACAGCAATGTAACTATAATTAAAGCCATGGATTATATTTTAAGGATTAAATTTTGTTTAATATATTTTGCCTAAATGACTAATAATAATAATCAAAGAAAATACAAGCTCTGTTTATAAGAATTTAGAACTTCTCAATATTATTGCAAAAGCCTAAGTCAAATTCTGCAAACAAAAAATAAAGAGAATTAATATTACATTTAAAAGTGAGTAGAATTTAACCTGGAACTCCTCGTTGGACAGAGACTTTCTTGAACATTGCTAATATGAAAACAACCACAAGGAAACTATAAATTTTCCTAATGAAAATTGTTCCCCTAAATATTTCATTTAACCATGTTAGGTTGAGGAAGATTTTTTGAACTCAAATTATTTTTCAGGCAATATAGTTTTAATTTCAGATTGCACTTCTATCCTATGAGTGTTTTTATGACTCCCCAAACATTCACTGTCCATTGTTCTTCAGAACAGAATACATTATAGATGTATCAACTAGTATGGAGGACATACAAATGTGTTTCCTTTTTGAAATAGGTTTTATTTTATATTCACAACAGTCATTTTGTAGATGAAAACCAAAGGCCCAAGGGTTATGTAACATATTCAGTATCTATTGGTCTGTCTGTAATAGAACAGAAACTTGACCTGAAGCCCATCTTATTTCAAAGCCTATTTCATTCCCATTTCCCACGCTAATGTCTCACAAAGACCTGTTAAGAGTGATTGGCATTTTCTGAGTGTTCCAGACACCTCACTGCTTTTACTGAATGCTTAAAACCACTCTACTGGGAAGCTAGGATTAGTGGAGTGAGAAAACTGAAATTCTGTAAGGTAATTGTCTAAGTTAATATCAGAGCTAGGATTTTAATCACTATTTGGTTCTAAACACTATGCATGCATTCCCTGTAATATTGTACAATAATACTACCAGACATGCATTGGAATATTAATTTTCCCTAATATCCTGCTTATAAAAGTCTTTGCCACATCACAAAGCCTCTTGAATTATAGTCAAATATTTTTTTTCAAATAATATTTTTCCTGAAAGGGAAGACCTTGGGCCATCCGTAGCTTTTGGGACTATGAATTGATTAAAAGTGTAAATTCTCAACTCTCACACCAGAACAACGGAGTCAGCAATCCCAGTGGTAAAGTCCAGCAATCCATGCCCTATGAGTTTCTTGGGAGGGTTTAACAAGTGCAAGTGGCAGCAAATCATGGGTTCCAGGAAAGGTTGGTGATATGCTCCACCAAGGAGAAGATGACCAGAAAAATTTCCTTCCTATATTTTGAGATCCAAAAGCCTGGGGTTTTAGAATACAGTATGTCGAACAAGAGAAAATACATAAATGAGGGTGGGGAGATGATTTAGTTAAGGGCCTGGCAGCCAGGCTGCTGAGCTTGATCTCTGAATCTGGTCTGAAGAAAGAAATGGCTCTGACAAAATAAAATTAAATTATTTAAAAAATATTTATTGTCTGGGATTCCACCTGTTAATATGACTGCCCCTGTAAGAACTGGAGTATCCCTAGTGGAACACACTCATTTGGTTATTATTTAGCAGTTTTCTCCCCAAGAATATCAAGTTAGCAGAAAAATTAAAGTTACTATATTTTAGAATTACATAAAGGAGCACATTAATAATTATTATATCAAAGAATCTCTAACTATAATGAAGATGATATTGTTGGACAGAATTTGAGGAAAGGGATTTTGATGACTTTGAGTGCAATATCATATTTGTGCTGGGATATCATAAGGAATTAAATGCATAGCTTTCTATAAAGAAGCTTAGAATTTTTGAGAAATGTACTAACAAGTACCCATTCTCTCCTTCAAAAGCCATTTGGTAATAATAAAAACAACACACCATTCCTATTCTTGCTAAAGGTAAATACATTAAACATAAAATCCTTAGAAAACATTGGTCCTTGCCTTAGGAAAACAGGCAACGGGTACCTATGAAAGCCAAGAGGTGGCTTTGTCTTCTGGTTCATAAAGAAAGGGTATAGAAGCTGTACAGATATAAGGTTATTCCAACTTCTTGAAGCAATAAACATGTTGCTGCTCAAAAAAAGAAGTCAGGAGGATGCATCATTAGGTAGAGAAAGTATTCCATGTTTGAAAATCCCTTATCAGTTTGCAAAAAGAATAAGCCACTCAGGTTATTATTGTGTGTATGTTTGTTTGGTGGTAAATACTTTGTGAAGAGATCACTTGTGGAAAATATAAATCTGAAGATTTCCTAGCATAAGTTTGGTAAAAATTCAGCTACTGTTCGTTCATGGTACTTACTCAGTGCCAACACAAAATGGTGAAAATAATAAGACATGATTATCATTGTTTAAAACTACTATTGTCACGTATGCTACTAATGCTGTTGTGTATGAGTTTGAATTCTGTATGCTGTGAATATGTTTTATTACCATTGTTTAATAAATAAGTTATTTATTATACATAGCTAAGCAGGAAATTCAAAAATAGATACAGGGAAAAAGAAAGTAGAGTCTGGGAGACACCAGCAGCCCCTAGAAAAGCAAGATGTGAGGTAACATCACAGCCACATGGCAATACATTGATTAATGGAAATGGAATATCTTAAGATGTAAAAGCTAGTTAGTAATAAGCCTGAGCCTTCAGTCAAAGAGTTTGTAATGAATATTAAGCCTCAGGGTGGTTACTTAGAAACTGGCAGGAGTAGGAGAAATCTCCAGTTACACAAATATGCTCTTCATATCAAACAGAAAAACATCTAAGTTTAAAAGTATACACAAATGGTAGTCAAAAATAATCATCTTTCATGATTATAAGTCAATTGTTACTTAATTCTTAGGCCAAGAAATTCCATTTAGTGTAGAATGAGTAGGAATTATGGTTTCAACAGTAGATATAAAAACAAAATTGAGTGCTCTAAATTTATTTTTAGTATTAAACAGATTCAATGTAGAGTATTGGGCCAGTGAAATTATGCACCTCTGCAGCCAGAATTGTCTGGGAGTGATATGGAAACACTGAGAAGTTCAGTCTCCTCAAGCTGACATTGCTCATGTGCTCATGAAAAGTCATGGTTAAAAATATTATAAATAATTCCTACCTATGATTAGTTTACCACATTTAAAGTACTATTAAAAATATTAAATTATTCATTTAATGAATCAATTATATATGAAAGAAGTCTAATCTATTACACTAAAAATTGTACTAGAAATTTGACTTCTATCCTCAATCAGTCCTATATATGATGCAACAAATTGAAGAACGCCTTCAATTTTTACACAGGTGAATTTGATATTTTTAAAAATAAACTGACATAAAGGGGAATTCAGAGGGATGATGAATTGTTATTTAGGAGATATACTATAAGTCAATAGGGACCAAGAACGGTTATTCACTTTTTCAGTGCTTACATGTAATCATGACGGCCTGAGTTCAAAACACATCATTCATGTAAAAACTCAGTTACAGTTGTATATGCCTGCAACAAAGGACTGGGATGGGGAGAAGGGCAGATGACTACTGCTCACTGGACACCCAGTATGAACAATCCAAAAATTCAGCTACAGAGAGTTACCATGCTTCAAATATAAACTAAAGAAGAAGTGAAAAAGAAACCCTGCATCTACTTTTGACACCCCCTGCAACATTTACATACACTGTGTGTATGCCAACACATGCATACACATATATGTATATATATGTATATATATACACACACACTATTAAATATACACACATACATATGTATAAACATTTAAAAATAGTTAAAATTGTAAATTTAGTCAGGCAATGGAAGCCTATAATCCCAGCACTCAAGAGACAGAGACAAGCAGGAATCTGTGAGTTCAAAGCCAGCCAGCCTGGTCTACAGAGTGATTTCCAGGACAACCTCCAAAGCTACAGAGAAACTCTGTCTCAAAAAAAAGTCAATTGTATGTATTTTAATGTCCTAATAGAAGAGCTAGGAATCATGTCTCTTCTTTGTTACCTTTTCCTCAACTTTTCACAAAAGAAAAGTGACATGAGTCGAGAAGTGAGAAAATTAAATACACAGTTGTTTAGTAGGTTCAGACTAGTCATGGTCTACATTGCTGCCTCTTATTTTAACTTGAAGTAAAAAAATATGTAATATTGAAGATTTCAAGCTTAATATTTGTAGCAAATGTTGTAATTGGTACTCATATGAAATTTGGGGAGTTTCATGATGCCTTCCTATAGTGGAATGCTCTACAGAATTTAAATAAATGAATTTTTACAAAATTGAAAAGGCTTGTATTGAGTAGGTCAAAAGAAAAATGAGTATCTCCTTCTTGAAAATTCACTGAATTTCACATAATATTGATTACACCACACAAATTATGAAACTCTGAAAGTTAAAATCTACCAAGAACAGAGATGTATTTATTTCTCTTTATAATAACA
>PVIU01029315.1:0-17726 GCA_004026605.1 Ondatra zibethicus
AAGTCTCTGGTTAATAAAACGCGAATAAAGCGAGATGCAGGTAGCGCCTTTTGGCTCCCAGCACAACTGTGGAGCCCTGCAAAACAGTGAGTAACCATAGCAACCCGAGGAAGTTAGGAGGAAACATAAAGTGCTGATTCGGATCAACACATTCGCCAAACGTAAACTGGCAATAAAATCGTTTTAGATCTAAAGATGTATCTTCTACCTTATGTGGTAAACCAAAGGAAATATCCTGTAATTATTTGTACAAAATGTGGGTCCTGACACCTCCTAGCAACTCTGGCCCCTGGCAGCACTCACTTCCCATGGAGGTTATGTGAGAAAGTCATGCCAGCCCCCCTGGGAGATGTTGAATCGGTTAATAACCTCTGTTAGTTACACAAATCTTAGGGGAAAGCATAAACAGTCTCCTAAGCTAAGATCTAGTATCATTAAACTGAGGTGAACGTATATAGGAGGTGGTACTAGCCTTCCAGGTGGGAGCAGCAGAGTGCAGCATCTCCCACAAGGACAGGCAGGACAAGTTCAGGGCACTTCTTGGACTCTTTAATCTCAGGAAGGCTTTGCCACGACAAAATCAGCTGTGCTGCAATTTTGTCCTTGAGTATTATCTGTGAAAGTCCCGCTAGTCTATCTATATAAAGGCACCTAGTCTGCCCATATCCTGTCAGTGAGTTAATTGTAGCAAACAGGCTTTGAAGTATTATTATTGCAATGTGGGACAAAAGGTTTGACTGTCTTATTTTATTCACCAGAATTACACAGTTTGGGGGTAAGTCTTCCTACTATCAGTACACAGGAATAATTTTGCCCGACATATGAGGAACACACGGCTAAGGCTGTGGACAAGTCCCAAAGATTTCCAGAACGGAAGCACAGGAGAATTGTAGTTAGAAATCTGATAAGCTCATCAATCAGAAACTGTTAATCACTAAAAGCCCATAATGAACATATACCCAAGGTAAATGATCTCTGGACAAACAACATAAACATAGTTTCTTTCCAACCAGTAAATTGTGGATATTAGCTCTGAAAATACCCTATTCCTATACAATATCATAAAATTATTATATGATATATGTTTATCATGAAGTTATGATGGTGTCACAAAGAACCAAAACATTTTATTAATCATAGTAGGAAGTTTGTGTAAATTACCACATATGTGTGTTAATAATAACTCTGAATTTTTTCTTCCTTTACTTGATTTACAATAGCATCTTTGAGTCTATGAAGTAAGCATAAGGCTCAGAGGACATTTGTGTGGTTTTTATCTACCTAGACCTGAAGTCAGATTCCGTATCACTTTTCATATTCATGCAGCCATAGGGAGAGCTGATAGGAGGGTATTGTGCAGCTGATAATCTGTTGATACCCATCTACCGCTCCCCGTCAGCATTTCATATGTGACATTTAGGATTAACCCTCAGTCCTAGCTGTGGAACTATTCATGGGCTTTATCTGCAAACCATACTTGTATGTGAATGTATTATTTATTTGAGATAACGGGTTCTGCTACACAGTTGGTCTTTTTTTAATACTCATTTTCTTTTATCTACCATGTACTCCATATGTTCAACTGGGAATCAGTATTTGATAGTTCAAGTCTCAAGTCAAAACAAATCTGTGAAATATCTCTCTGTAAATTTAGTTTCTTCTCACTCTCAGACAGGAAAACATTTCATCATGGTTATGAGTATAAGAATCTTCACATAGGTTTTCTTGGGAAGAGGAGGGAGGGGAAACAGCGCTGTGATGTAAACTAAACTAATAAATTTAATTAAGTAAAAAAGAATCTTCATGTAGAAAATCTCCTTTCAGTTCCTGATAGTTCATGTCTAAGACTGCTAATTATTGTCAACCTGCATTCATCTTGTTCTAGGTCATCCAAAAACCAAAGCCTTTGTAACTCATGGTGGGGCCAATGGAATCTATGAGGCGATACATTTTGGAGTCCCTATGATTGGCATTCCTTTGTTTGCAGAGCACCATGATAATATTGCCTACATAGTAGCCAAAGGAGCAGCTATTTCATTAGATTTCAGAACAATGACAAGGGCAGATTTGCTCAATGCACTGGAGGCCATCATAGATAATCCTTTGTGAGTATTACCTTTTAAAAATGTGTATATGTTGTTTTTTATTTATCATTTATTGTGTTTTTTTACTAAAGGCCAAAGGATCAAAAATTATCCTGAAGGCAAAAATAATGGAAGGTACAGAGACAAATTAGGGCATGAATCAGAGTCATAGGGTTTTCCCTCTTTTTGATATTACTTTTTATTTCCATGTTGTGCTTTATATTTCTTTCCTGTGTAAATCATACTGATCCTAAATGTGCAGTCCTCCTACGTCATCCTTCAAACTGCTTGGCCAATAGGCATACACCACTAGCTCTGGTCAATTTTTATTTTCAATTCTTTTAGTAAAGTAATTGGTCAGAATTTTAAGGATAGTATAAAATTTAAATAGCCAATAAGTGAAGTGTAATGAAATGTTAGGGGTGGTGCCAGATGTATTACACCTAGAAGCCATAGGAAAATATTACAACAGAGAAGCTTGAATGTTATAAAAGAGATAGGTAGCTTTTATGTAAGTTGTAACTTTCTACATTGAAACAACATAGGTATTAACATAAAAGTAAATGTATGGTTAGATATTTAAATATGCAACCTGTTTTAGGATAAATAAATTACAAAAACATATTATTGTGAAGCAAATTAACATGTTGATCATTATTTTTCTTTGACTAACAAAACCCATTTGCAAACTCTTTCCTGGAAAAAGGCTATATCTCTCCAACTTTCAGCATTACTTCAGTGCCTATAAAAATGTTGGGTGGAGTTAGGACCAGAGTGAAATCTACCTCTTTTCATGTTAGCATGGCTACTGGTATCATTCTTATTCAGATCTTTTGGAAGAAGCTGCTTCTTTGTTCCCAATCACTCAGACTCGAAATAACTAATCAGTAATCAACTATATTGATTACTACACTGCTTGGCCTATTAGCTTATGCATATTTCTTGCTAGCTCTTATATCTTAAATTAATTCATTTCTATTAATCTGTGTATCGCCATATGGTTTTGGCCAACCAGTAAGGGTCTGCCGTCTATCTCCTCCAGGGACTGCATGACTTCTCTCTGACTCCACCTTCTTTCTCCCAGAATTCAGGTTAGTTTTCCCTGCCTAGCTCTGTTCAGCCCTGTTATAGGCCCAAGATGCTTCTTTATTAACCAATCTTATTTGCAGAATACTGTGGGTAATCCCACATCAAGATCTTGTTTAGGGACCCGTGTTGTTGAGAAAGACTATTGATGCCATACTTATTCAGATTTTGTTAGGTACCTATGGTGTAGGAGGTCATTCTGTCTTTGTTTGCTTTCATTGGTTAATAAAGAAACTTCTTTGGCCCCTTGATAGGGCAGAATTTAGGTAGGCAGAGAAGACAGAACAGAACTCTGGGAGGAAGAAAGCAGAGTCAGAAGAGACACCATGGAGCCACCAGAATTAGACATGCTGTATCTTTCCTGGTAAGCCACTGCCAAGTGGTGATACATAGATTAATAGAAATGGGCTAAATTAAGGTGTAAGAGTTAGCCAATAAGATGTTAGAGCTAATAGGTCAAGCAGAGATTTAATTAATACAATTTCTGTGTGGCTATTTCGGGGCTAAGCTAGCTGGGCAGCTGGGACAAACGAGCAGCCCTTCTCACTACAACAGACCTATGTTGTTGAAAACTACTATTGGTGTCATCATTATTCAGATCTTGTTTAGATACTCATGTTGTTGAGACTTCATGAGTATGGTTTATCAAAGAAGCAACTTCACAGCCGTTATCTTGTCCCTTTGAGATTTTTTTTACAATTGCACTGTTTTTCATTATTATCATATTATAAATAATACCAATCAAAATTCCCTCCTCACTCCCACTTCCCTCCCACTCCCCTACACACCCTCCCCTCACCCACTCCAGTCCTAAAAGAGGACAAGGCACCCTGCCCTGTGGGAAGTCCAAGGCCCTCCCTGCTACATCCAAAAGTATCCATCCAAAGAGAATAGGATCTCCAAAAGCCAGTACATGCAGTAGAGACAAATCCCAGTGCCATTATCATTGGCATCTCAGTCTGCCCCAATTGTCAACCACATTCAAAGGTCTCATGCTCGTTCATCCCAGTCCAACTGGATTTGGTGAGCTCCCATTAGATCAGGCACACTGTCTCAGTGGGTGGACCAACCCCTCGTAGTCCTGACTTCCTTGCTCATATTCTCCCTCCTTCCGCTCTTCAACTGGACTTTGGGAGTTCAGTCCAATGCTCTGATGTGGGTCTCTGTCTCAGTCTCCATCCTTCACCAGACGAAGGTTCTATGGTGATATTCAAGATAGTCATCAGTCTGACTACAGGACCAGACCAGTTCAGGCACCCTCTCCTCCACTGCCCAGGGTCCTAGCTGGGGTCATCCCCGTGAACTCCTGGGGGTAGAAGAAGGAGAAGAACTCCTGCTCAAAGTCCATTTGGTTTTTAAAATCTTTCAATCCTCTCTACTGTTTTGAACCACAAAAGCTACTTTTCAGGTAAGGGATTTCAAGTCAGTGCCAGCTCAGTGATCTCTGGGGTCTGCTTCTGAATTAAATGCTCATTCAACAATTGAAACTTAACCTCCACCTTTGGTGAATAAACAGCATCAATAGGCTATATGTTTAGGGAGTCTCTCTGACAGCCTGGCCAACCTCTTAAAAATAGGCTTTCTCATATCTGATGTTGGGGTTAAAGTTAGGTGTTCTTTGACTCTTGGATTGAGCACCATCAGTCCAGAAGAGAAGAGATTATTAAAACTATATATGTATATGTGTATACATGAAATTTTATGTGTTATGGGGAATTTGGATAAATTGTTAATAGTAAAACTCTTCATGGCTTTTTCTGACATTCTTATTGGTACTTTATTAGTGTCTGTCCTTTTGTTTTAACCTCCCTCTCCCTTCCCTAAGAAGCCTCCCCTCTTCCCATTTACCCATCAGATAAGTTACAATCTAAACTTTAAATGAATATAACATGCATAATAAGAAATAATGATTATTTAATGAGAATAAATACACAGTTCTCTCATTTTGATTGCAAATAAAAAAACAGTAAGTTATCATTATTACAGTTGTTATTTGAGCTACATAAAACTGACATTAGAGTTAATGACTCATGTCTCTATATTACCCTTTTCCTTTATATGTTCATCAATATTTATTTCAGCATTTAGAATAAAATGCACCCACAATACTTCAGGGTGAGATTTTTGCTAACAAAATGAATATCAACAATAGTAGCTAAAACTAGGCTTGAAAGATTGCTCTGTGGATAAGGGAAGGTCTACCCTAGCAGAGGACCAGAGTTCTGTTGCCAATACTCACATCAGGTGGTTACAAACATCTGTAACTCTAACCCCAACAGATCATATAACACACACCCCACCACAGACACACACATACTCACACACACACACTCACATACACACACATATTTAAATGTAATAGCAAAAAGTTATTATGATTATGCTTTACAATAAAAATAATAAAATTAATAAGAAATTCCAGTACAGTAACAGAGAAGAAAATTATTCATCCTATTAATTTTATCAAATATTTGGTAACCTTTATGAGAAATAAATAAAGGCAATGATAAGTAGCAATTAGAACTAATTAATCAGAACCATTTGCAATTTAAACCACTAATCATTGATAAATATACCATAAAAATCTCATTTCACTCTTTATCAACTTTAAACAGATATGCACCACCTTGGATACTTGAGAGTGATTTTCCTTCTAATTATACATCCTGACACTACTATTCACTTTGCACATGAAATTTACTAATAATTGCTTATGGGTAACTGAAGCTTTATATATTCAAATAATATCTTATTTTGATTTGTTTTGATTTAAGACTTAGCTGTCTCCAAACTCTACTTTAGGAATATTTGATCTTTTTTATTTTTCTTTATACATGCTTAATCTTGCATGTCCAAGGAACTCAGACATGCCTCAGAAGATCTTCCTAATCATGAACATAAAGCATACACAAAAAAATTATACATGTGCATTTTTCATTCCTTATGTAAGTTGATGTCCATTATTTTTCTTTCAGCTATAAAGAGAATGCTATGTGGTTGTCCACCATTCACCATGACCAGCCCATGAAACCTCTGGACAGAGCCATCTTCTGGATTGAGTTTGTCATGCGCCACAAAGGGGCCAAGCACCTGAGGCCACTTGCACACAACCTCACCTGGTACCAGTACCACTCTCTGGATGTGATTGGATTCCTACTGGCCTGTGTGGCAACCATAGCTTTCCTTTCCATGAAATCCTTCTTATTCATTTATGGAAAGTTTGTAAATATGGGAAAGAAAAATGAAGTGTGTAGGGCTCATTGAGAATGCACATAGACTACATTTCAGCATCATTCTAGTTTATGAACGGCCTTCTGAACATTCACTGATTATTCTATCAAGGCATATCTTCATTAGAGGGGAAGGGAAGAGAGAAATAGTACAATTATATTATAATCTCAAAAAAATGAAACACATAATGAAAAGAAAAAGTTGATCAAATGATAAGGAACAACCTAGTAAACAGATTTCTTCCAGGGTATCTGCTTCAGTCCTGCCTCATGAGTCCTGCCTTTAATCCCTGGCCTACTTTTCCTCTGTGATGGACAGGGAACTATGAGATGAAATAAACCCTCTTCCTCAACAAATAAAAATAAAAAATTTAAAAATTGAAACAAAGGAGAGGCCTGGGCCTGGGACAGGCCAGACACCACTATGATGAACAAATATGTGGTGGAGAGATGAGACAGAAAGGGAAGTGGGAACAGTTTGTTTTCTATGAAGAGAGGTGGAACTGTAGACGTGAAGGCATCGAGGAACGGCCTGATGAGAGAGGCCTGCACTGCCATCTGAGGCCATGGTGTTATCTGGACCTGTGCTGCTGCAGAGGGGCATGGCTGAGTTCATGACCGTTCTGTAGCAGGGGTCTGTGTCAATGTGGCACAGGGGAGGTCACATGGCAATGTGGACCTCCTTGATCTGGGCTCCCATGTGAGGCCATGTGGTAGTCTGAGTATAGTGCTGAGCTGGTCCAACCCCTCACCAGCCACCACACAGTCATGCCAGCAGTGATATAAGTGCAGAAAAGATGGCCCTGTCCCTTGCCTGGGCAATGTGAGAGAGCTGGCCCCAATGGTGTGGGCACAGGAGAGCTAACCCCACCAATTGCTGGCCACAGGCCTAGGGTGAGCTGGCCCTGAATGAAGTTGTGAATGAGCATGGTCTCAAGACTTACTATGGGAGAGCTGTTCCTGCCCCCTCATCTTGGCAGTGCCAGAAAGTTGGCCCTGGTGGCATGGGTGTGGAAGAGCTAGCCCTGATTGTGTGGGTACAGGAAAGCCAGCCTCACCCCTCACCTGGGCATCATGGGAGAGCTAGCCTTGGTGACCAACTCAGCTAACACTCAAGCCCAGATCCAGGGATTTGAGCTGGTCCCTCCAGCACCTACCACATCTATGAGCTTCTGGAGTTCAAGGGGCAGGTCTTGCAGAACCAAATTTGCAGGATTTCCATGACACAGGGCAGCAATAAAGTAGTTCAGGGGAGTCTCAGTGAGGATCCAGCCCTGATAGTGTAGCAGAACCCAGAGGACTTGAACCAGTCCAATGATTCATTGCAGTGAACATTCACAAGTAAAGCTGTTTGTTTAAAGAGGACACCATGCGACACACCATTAGATACTGCAGCTTCTACCATGAGACTTTTTTGTAATTTTTATTTTCTATTGTCTTTTAGGGAGGAAGGTTACAAGGGTAGAAGGCAGATAGGGAAGGACTGAAAAATGAGTAAAATTGGAGTATATAATGAAATTCACAAACAATCAATAAAAAATGTGAGAAATATATTTACTAATAAATAACCTTTATTCTTTTATGAAATAGTAATGTGAAAAAATTTACACAAGTAATGATCTCATACTGAAAGCCCGTCTCATGCTGATACAAGTTGTGATTACAGCCTGGTGTTGTATAATTAAATGTATATGAGGGAGTTAGTTCAATAATTAATAAAACAATATCTGAAAAATTTCATACATCTTATCATAATATACTACTGGTGAATGCCTCAGAACAGGAAAGCTAGACAATATTAATAGGAGTTGAAGAAAAGAATGAGATTTGTTGTAAATGTTTGGTGTGGGAGGTCCTTCTGTCTATGTGTTGCTTTTATTGGTAAATAAAGAAACTGCCTTGGCCTTTTGATAGGGCAGAACTTAGGTAGATGGGGAAAACTGGATTGAATGCTGGGAGAAGGAAGGGAGAGACAGAGGAACAACCGCCAGATTAAGAAATGCCAAAACTTTGTTGGTAAGCCACTGCCACCTGGCGATTCACAGATTAATGGAGATGGATTAATTAAGATGGAAGAGTTAGCCAATAAGAAGCTAGAGATAATTGGCCAAGCAGTGATTTAATTAATACAGTTCCTTTGTGATTATCTTGGGTCTAAGCTAGCCGTGCGGCCAGGATGAACAACTCCTCCTACAAATGATGGTAAAAGATGTAAATGTAATCTTTTGTTTTTGTTTTACCTGTTAATTTTCTTTAATTTTTGTTTGTTTTTATTAATTTTTTCATTTATTTTCCATACAAACCACAGTTTCCCCTCCCTCCTGTTCTCCCATTCCCTCAATTCACTTCCCAATGACTTTCCATCTGTGCCTCCTCCATTAAAAGGGGCGGGTCCCCCATAGGAGTCAACATAGCATGGCATGTCAAGTTGAGACAGGACCAACATCCTCCCCCTCCATCAAAGCTGGGCAAGGCATTCCAATTAGGGAATAGGTTCCAACAAACCAGCTCATGCATCAGGGACAGGTCCTTGTCCCACTACGAGGCACCCCCAAAACAAAACAAGCTACACAATAGTTAACCACATTCAGAGGATGCAGGTTGTTCTAATGCAGGCTCCCTAGCTGTTGGTCAAGAGTCATGAGCTCCCACTATCTCATGTCTGCTATCTCTGTGGGTTCCCCTGCCATGATCTTGAACCCCCTGTCTCCTATGTAAATGCTGAATGAGACAAAGGAAGTTCTATGTTTTATTAATTTGGAAATACACTATCTGGCAAAAACCCTTCCCCAGTTAACATTTATTCAAAGATCAAAATTTGGGGTTAAGTTTTAATGTTGCTCTCAAAATTGCACTTTGCTCTTCGGCTGTACCATTTTGAATTAGGCAAACAAGTAGAGTGAGGCTGTAGATAGCATGGCCAGTGGGCTGCAAGGAGCTCAGCAATTAGGATGTCCACTCAAGATTTGTCTTTTGAATATACTCAGATTATCCACAACAAATGTTTCTTATAATATCATGTTAATAAAAGCTTAACAGACACCTTGCCAAGCAGGGAACAGTTGACAGTCAGAAAATGCTGCTGCAAGGTTCCATTGGGGAATCTCCTCCCATGAGGATGCTTAGGAAACTATCAGTGGCCTGGACCCATGCTATGGGTGAAGTCCTTCAGCTGTGTCAGGCCGCCATAGGCAGGGGTCCAGCAAGACCCTGAGAGCACAAGGGGGAACTTTTGAGCTTAGCAACAGTACTGGAAGTTCGATGGTAACTAAAGCTAGGGTCACACACTGAGTCCTCAACACAAAGGCTTGAGGATCTGCTTCTCAGGAGGATAATGGTAAGTGATCCACAATCTGACCATATTTGTAATGCTTGCATATTGGAATAGTCAGATCCATATGTTTCTTAAAGAACTGTAGAGAGAGAAATGTGGACAGAATATACTCTGAGTTCAGGTAGCTATACAGCCAAATGCCTTTAAGGCACCAAATATCAGCTGCGTAGGGAAGGATAGCTGTATGTTTATCTGAAGTTGTAAGATGTAAGAGAAAGAATAAAAGCAAAATGTAAAATAAAGGCAAGTCATAAAGTCCATTACAGTAGCAAAGTACAGCCAATACTTTAGGAAACTGTAAGATAGTGTATCATAAAACCTCATGGTAAAATGTTCTCTTTGACTATCAGAAGACATTTTGGACTTTGGTCTTTTAAACATTGCTGGGAGTGTTAACCGTGGCAGATTATCAAAGTCTCAATGAATGCATTTCAGTTTATGACCCTATGATATCAAAGAGTAAAGTTTTTTCATGGAAATGACTTGGTAGAATTTTAAGTTAGTGGGAAAAGGTGCACATAGAATAGAAAATATTGACTGTCCATTCGACAGGATCTAAAATAGCTTAGTAGTCAAGCTTCCAAACACTTTCTAGAGTAAGAAGATAATTGAGGTAGGAATACTGTTGCTTTGGCTTTGTTCTTTGTTAAAAGTCTTTCTTGTTCTTCTTTGTTGTTCACAGGATAAATCTTGCACTGGCCTACTGCAGGCAGTTGCAGCTGCTCGGAGGTAATTACTATGTAGGCTGAGTTAAGGCCAGAGGCGATTTATAGCCTTCCTCACTATGTATGGGGTAACAGCATTTGTATTTCCTCGTCTATGATGTTACTTCAGCCACAGATGTGGTTGTATAAATCCCCTGTCTTGAGATGACCACTCAACTGCCAAGCATTCTCAGCATATTGAGCAGCCGTGCTTCATTTACAGTTGTTCATTGCAAAGAGGGGCTTCTCTGACTAAGGATGAGAGTAACATTTGTCCATGTATTGAGGGCAGTAAGCAGTCATTCTTTGCTATGAGAAGCAGAGTATGAAGAAAGGTAAAATTTTTCTTAACTGTGGAGCATGATATATGCTAAGTGAAAATTTTGGGCTTCATTTCTTTGTAGTAAGCATTTTTGTAGGCTACCAGCCCCAAATAATGACAGAGAGAAGTCTTATTAATTATGAAAGCTTGGACTTTATCTTAGGCTTGTCTCAACTAGCTCATAACTTGAATCAATCCATTTATATTAATCTATACTCTATCACAAGGCGTTACCTCTCTTCCATCTTGCACCTTTTGTTTCCTCTCCATCTCTCCTGATATTTCCCTTGCACCTTATTTATCTCCTCCTACTTCCTCTCTCTGCCTGGAAGTCCCATCTATACCTCTTGCCTAGCTATTGGCCATCCATCTCTTTATTAAATCAATCACAGCAATATATCTTCACACAATGTATAAATACCCAACAAAATTGCCTATGAGCATCAGCAATATGTGAATGGTAGGAAATACACCATATGTGCACTTCTACTTTTCAACAAGTTGTTTATCAAAATTTAGGGGGAATTACAGCACCTTGTATGTTAGAAGAAATTAGGGTATATGTTTTATATATATACACCAAAGAAATAATATTAATGTCAAGTGCTTAGTATCTGATTCAATTTCTGTATGTACTACTTAATCCTAGCTTCGTTTTCTGACTTAAAGGGTTGATACAAGCTGCCACACAGGCTAGATGGGTTCTCTTATACACAATTCCAAGATGACTCAAATTATGTATTGAAGAGTATTAGGGAGGGATAGGAAAGCAGGGGCTCAAGAGAAGGTCCAAAGCTGAATAATCATTCAGCAAGAGCTTTAAAACTGTCAGACAGTTGAGTATCAGACAGCAGTTAGGTCTCTTCAGTGAGATGATTCAGTCCAACAAGGCAAAGGGATGTATCTACTCTTCAATGTTTATGAGAAGAAGTTTCTGCACTAACAGACTTATTAATATGTGAGCAGTACAATGTGGAAGAGGTAGAGGAGAAGGGCATACATAACAGAGGCTATGGGGCAGAGCTTGCTCTTTGGGTAGGGCATTGGAATGGTTATTGTGTGGCCTGTATGGCATAAATATAATCAAGCTTGGGTGGAAACTCCTTCAGCTAATATTTGACTATTTTATTTTTATCTGCCATACAGGTTTTCTTTGGATCTGGGCAATAAGGAGAAAAGTGTTGATTACTGCCCTATTTTGAGTCTTCTTGGTTTAGGTCTTGAAGGGGCTATAAACCCTCACAATGTCCATTTAAGGATGATACACTAATTTAGAGAAAATAAACAACTTAAACTTTATCTAACTGTACTAAGTCTCTCAACAATATTAATGATTCCTTTACAATGCAGAACAGTTGTGGTGCATGCCTTTAATCCCAGCACCCAGAGGGCAGAGTTACATGGATCTGTGTGCATTAGAGGCCAGCCTGGACTGCAGAGTGAGTTCCAGGCCAGGCACCATGAATACATAGAGGAACCCTGTCTCAAAAATGAAACAAAAAATTATTCCTTTTAAAGACATAGTTCATCTTTTCGCTTTTCATATCAATTATGGTTTCTACTACACATGCATATTCCAAGTTATTTGCAATGTTTTGTTCACCATTTTGTTATTTTAGAAGCAAAAGATGAAGCTAAAAGTAGTTGCTTATTCAAATTAGCCCATCACAAAGTTGGTATAAGCAGGAAGATCAGAATTTTAAAGTCAGGATGTCTACAGAGCTAGAGGAACTGGAGAAGATGGGTTCAAGACAAGGTTCAAAGTTGTATCATCCTTCAGGCAAAGAACATTATTAACACTGGCTGAAACACGTCAGAGTCCTGTAGGGTCCTCAGTAGGATGAATCGTTTTCATCAAGTGAAGAGAGATTTCTTCTCCTAAAAGGCTATAAGGTTTATGAGGTTATCTTGGATGGTTTACATGGGACACTGTCTCAAAAGAAGTAAGAGGTGGAGGAAAGGAGGAGGAATCAGAGGAAGAGGAGGCCCATTATCAATTTGAATAGAGTTTGCTAGTCCAAACGTGAGAATAATTTTCTTGAGGGACAATTTAAATACCTCTATTACTTTCTCAGTTGCTATAGGGAATTTCTCTGATAAGCTTGAGAACATGTCTCTGAATACTAGTAAAATTTAAAATAACTTCCTGTTTTAAACATTTGAGTAGTTTATTTGCCACCCTTAAATGAAAGTTACCTTCTAATAGTTTATATCTTTTTATGTATTCTGTTCTCATCCTATAACCCTTTATCATCACATGACTGATAACAGATATAATCCTTTAAACAGTTGATCTTTTGTGGCTGTTTCTAATAGGCCAATATTAGATATGTTAGTGTAGCCATATATTGATATGTCTCTTTATGTAGGTTTTTGAACAGTTATCAACATATTGTACTATACTAAAACAATTCTGTGGTTTTTCTGCTTCAATTAAATGTTAAAGTCCAATTATCAGGCTCATGGAGTTGAAAACTAGAGTTCACTGCACAACTTGGAGGCAGCTTGACAGGTTGGAAAATGTCTCTACAAAGCATCTCAGTTGTCCTAAAACTCTTCCAGACAGCTTGGATCGTCTCTTCCACTTCCAGGTTATTCATCTTGTAAGAGAGTATATTGTAGCAGTTCTTACTGCTTATACACATATATAAATATAGAGGGTCAAGAGAATCTAGTTGGTCTCCAGGTGTTTCTCAAATGTTTTGAGTTGTTTACTTTCTAGAAAGACAGTTGAGCTGTCTTACAGGATAGGATGTTTCATTATCCCTCAGAACATCCTGATTCTTAGAGTGCTTTCCTGTAGGATAGAATGTTTTTCCTCTCTTAAGGCATTCTAGATCTCAAGGAACTTCCCTAAAAGATGGAAGGTTTTATCTCAGAGAAAATTGCCACACAAAGGTTTCACAATTACCCTTCATTAAAACAGGATGACAAGTGAAAGGGGGACACAAATGGTCAGGGATAAAAGCAGGAAGATGAACGTGATAGGCCCATCCCTGGAAGCCTATTTTCTTCTGATAAATAACACATGTCTATTATCATAAATCACTTTATTCTCAAAGAGCATCCATAAGTCTGCATAACCCAAAACACGGAGCAGTGTGTCAAAAACAGACTGCCAGGGCAAAAATTTTATAGCAGTTCCTCTCACAACTTTCACAAATAATATTTGTGGATTGAAAATAAATGAACAATCTAACTCAAATTATTCTCTGTTAGCTTGGTTTTTAACATTTAATATCTGTCTGAATAACTATTGTTTGGAGCTTTGTACTAATAACTTTTGCTGCTCCTTGTATATTGTCAGCTAGCAAGATAGGGTGATGGTTTATTGCACAAGAGTGAAGTCACACCTTTGGGCCCAGAGTGCTTCTGGTCAGAATCCAAGGTCTGTAACAGTTGCTTGATGGTGAATACATTCTTATCAATGACTAGTCCAGCTGCTCTCTGGGGGATATGAATTATGAAAATACTAATATTTTGTTTCTCATGTTATTAGGGAGTGTTTCTGAGAAAAAACTGTTCAACCTGAGGCTTTTTCATGACAGTGAGACTCATCTGCTCTTGGCAGCACCAATCTACTTCAAGAGGAAGAGGGGCATTGAAGACACTCCTTATGGAGTTGGTCTTGCCATTTTGGAAAGAAACTGCTCTTGCCTGGACTGCTTGATGTTATGCTGTACATGCAAGACCCACAAAGAAATAACTGCTGAAGTTGCCTAAATAAGGTGAGACAGTCCTTCTGGGTTCCTGCTTGATTAAAGAATCTGCCAGACATTCTGCAGAAAACAGAAGAAAGTGACTGACAAATTGCCAACATAGGTGGAACTGTCTTTGGAATTTCCTGCTTCATGAAAAAGTCTGCCAGATACTATGGGCCTCTAGGCTGAACTGGATGCACCAATGATGCAGAAGAACTTTGGGTGACTGTCAGGCAGTGAGATGTCTCTGTCAATTCTTGAGTTTTAGAAGTTGCTTAAAATGCACTTCCTGTTAACCTAGGTAATGTAATATCCTTCTGGAGTCTTTGATGGAGTTAAAGAATAGATAGTTATAATTATAGGTTTCGTTAGATATGATAAAATATAAAATAGGTATAAATATTGTAACTATAATTCTTGCTTGATACCTGTTTTATTATATGTAGTTTTACTATGTTAAAGTTAAAAACTTCCTTTCCATTTAAACAGAAAAGGGGAAATGGTATGGGAAGTCCTTCAGTATATGTGTTGCTTTTATTGGTTAAAGAATAAAAACGGCTGCTTCTGGACATTAACTTAAAAGAATATAGCCAGGTTGGAAGAGATATATAGAGGAAGACAGCAGAGACAGAGAGAAGTCATGTAACCTCTGCTGGGGACAGATATGCTGGGATCTTGCCAGTAAGCCACAGCCCCATGGAGATACACAGATTAACAGAATTGGGCTAGCCAGTGATATAAGAACTGGGTAGCAATAAGGTTAAGTGATTGGCCTAACAGTAATTTAAATAGTATAGTTTCTGAGTGATTATTTTGGGAGTCTGGGTGGCCGGCTGAAAAACAAACAAGCAGCCTCCTACAAAAAAAAAAAAAAAAAAAAAAAAAAAAAAACCTCTTTTGGGGTCCCAATGAGTAAGGCTACCTGAGTGCTTCATAAGAGCGTAAGAGTTTCAACAGAGGCCAAACCAATCAGGCTGACAGTTGTGACAGCCACTTAGCATAAGTAATGGGTGGCTGGGAGTACTTTTCTGCTTCTTAGGTCCTCTCTGCGAAAAGACCCTCATGCCAGACTTCCTGACAATTTTCTTCTGGTTGAAGATATAGTATTGCTTCATCAGTCCTCAGATAAGTAAGCAGAAACTTAAAATTGATAGCTGGGCAACAGTGAGATGAAAAGGCATGCTTGTTTTTTTTCCTGAAGGCTCTCTAAAATTTGAGCCAATTGGGATACACAATGTTACTCCCTATGGCAATCTGGAGTTGGCAATGACCTAGTTGTAAGACTGAATAAACAGAGTTGCTAATACAGTTACCTAGCTACTACACAGGAACCCTCCAAGGCAGAGACCCAAGATGGTGATATGGAACAGGAACCTAGTGGGAATACACTGCTGAGTAGATTTTTCAAGGAAAATCTTCAATGTGATAACCTAATAATTTATATAAATTGATTCAGAACTGGTCTTAGCCTATTGCTATTTCTATTGTTGTGAAGAGACACCATGATCATGGAAACTCTTATATAGAAAAATACTCATTTACTGTTCAGTGGTTCAGTCCATCATCATCATGATGGGACAAGGTGGCATGCAGGCAGACATGGTTCTGAGAAGTAGCTGAGAGTCTACATCTTGCAGTCAACAGGACCACTGCACATACGTACCCCAAAGATTATATCATATTGCATTTCTTAATTAAGTCAACTTAATAAATAAAACTAGCCATCATGATTATATAATCAATACAGTTGACTTGCTCTATGGATAATTTACAACATGCTGATACAAAATTTCTGAAACAATAAGACAATATATGACTCTAAATGAAAAGCAAACATTTAATAAACTAAAATTAACATATTTTTATAAATAATATAATAAATTTGAAATGAGAAATTGAATTCATCATATCAGCAAAGAAAGTCAACAAATGCAATATGGGATTAAGCTATTATAATAACCCAATTGACATAACCAACGCTGATAACAGATTTCACAAATAGTTGTAGGATATATATTCTATCATCAGAACCTGGCACATACTCCAGAATCTATCAGTCAAAAATTAGGCACAGAAAACAATCCTCAGCAATTTCTGAGAAACCTATACATTCAGTCTCTCACTATGTAAAATCTTTTGCCATTTCAACAAAATGGCTACTCTCACTTTCTTTTTTCTGAAACCTTGGTGGTTTGACAGCCAGGAGAAAGATGATAGATGAAACCAGAACCTTGTGAGGTTGGAAGTGTTCCTGGCCTCCACAGATCCCATACAGGCTGTATAGCTTCTCAAGCAAACAGCAGAAGTTTGGAGATCAGGTCTTCTGAATTCTAACCTCTGTTGCAGCTAGAAGTTTCTGGTGTTCCAAAACAGTGTCTTTCCTTTGGTAGCAACTAAAGTTATAAATATCTCTCCATATAAAAATTTTTGTCCATCCTCACTTACTTCCTCTAGTATGGTATAGTGTGTGGTTACATGTTTTTTTTATTTTTTTATTTTTTTCCATACATTGTTTTGTTTTATTTTTTCCATTCAAAAACATAATTGAAGAAATAAAATTTTTACCTTTCTTCCCCTTCTCCCGGTCCCCTCCCACTACCTCCCCACCCCTCCTCCCTCCCCCTTCTTCCTTGAAAGAGGGCATGGTGCCCTGCCCTGTTGGAAGTCCAAGGCCCACCCCCATCCCTCCCTGCCTAGGAAGGAGTGCATTCAAAAAGACTCGGTTCCCAAAACGATAATACATGCAGAAGAGATAGGTCCTGGTGTCATTGTTGATGGGTTCTCCATCTGCCAACTTTCGCCGCCACATTGAGAGAGTCTGGTTTGATCATATGCTCATTCAGTCCCAGTTCAGCTGGATTGGTGCGCTCCCATTAGTTCAGGCACACTGTCTCAGTAGGTGGACCAGCCCCTCACGGTCCTAACTTCCTAACTCATCTTCTCCCACCTTCTGCTCTTCAACTGCACCTTGGGGGCTCAATCCATTGCTCTGATGTGAATGTGGGTCTCTGTTTCTATCTCCATCCATCGGAAATTTCTATAATGGTAATCAAGATAATCATCAATGTGACTATGGTACAAGGCTAGTTCTGGCACCCTCTCCTCTGCTGCCTGAATACCTAGCTGGGGACATGCCCGTGGACACCTGGGATCCCCAGGGCTAAGTATCTTGCCAACCCTAAAATGATTCTCTTAATGTAGATATCTTATTCCCTTCTCCAATGTCCACCTTTCTTCCATCTTCACCCTCCCACTCCCCCAAGCT
>PVIU01029316.1:0-17726 GCA_004026605.1 Ondatra zibethicus
TGTCTCAGTAGGTGGACCAGCCCCTCACGGTCCTAACTTCCTAACTCATCTTCTCCCACCTTCTGCTCTTCACCTGCACCTTGGGGGCTCAATCCATTGCTCTGATGTGAATGTGGGTCTCTGTCTCTATCTCCATTCATCGGATGAAATTTCTCCCACCTCTATCCCCGCCCCTGGCTTCCAACTTTTGCTTGATGATATGTACTCACTCATTAGTGGACCCTAGCTATAAAATAAAGGTCACCAAGCACTTAGCTCGCAAGCCCAGAGAAGCTGAATACCTAGGTGAACCCAAGGAAAGCATACACAGAACCTCCTGGAAATTGGAAGCAAACAGGATCATCAACCTACCCTTTTTTTGTGTGGTTTTTCAAGACATGGTTTCTCTTTAGCTTTCGAGCCTGTCCTGGAACTAGCTCTTGTAGACCAGGCTGGCCTCGACCTCACAGAGATCCACCTGTCTCTGCCTCCCGAGCACTGGGATTAGAGTGTGTGCCACCACTGTCCAGCTTTCAATAATCTACCTTTTTATCTTATATATCTATTTCGTCCCCTTTTTATTTTATGAGTATATTTTATTTTATTCTGTAGTTTCTGTATCTTTTTTTTTTCTAACCAAGAAGCTTGAATCTAATATCCTTTGTTTAGCTTTTTTCCTGACTATTACCAATGGCAGTTTGTAACCAATCACTCTAAACAATGACAAATACCCATAACTCAGTGAAAGACCAAAAACCACCCACACCACCTCTTCGGAATATCGGCATTGTATTCTTAAATTTACTTCCTGTTGTCTGTGGCTATTGGTATCTTTAGAGGATCCTGAAAAGAAAAATTTGGGTTGTCAAGTCCTGGGAGATGTAGTTGTATTATTTGTTGTCCAGTCTCTGTGTAATGGTGAAGCAGAGGGCTTGACCTAAGTTCTGGCTAGAGTAGTCTGTGAGGCTGGATCATCTCAGCTAGCCACCTGGAAATTGTTCTGAGCAGTTTGTAGTTCAAAGCCGACCTTTAGTTGGTGTTTTTCACCATAGTGGTATTATCATCATAGTCCTGAAAGAATCATTGTTTTGGGGCCCCATCCTTCTTTTGGAGACATTTAAGGTCTCTGTTAGATGGGCTCATAATTCACTGCAGAAAACTGATAGAGACTCAAACCTAAAATCATGTATAGTAAGGTAGATGAAACCTTTTTCTAAAATTGGTATTCTATATGACCATTAATATCATGACAAAAAGTTTAAAATATATATTAACCTTGAAAATATTGAGATGATATTTACATCTTAAGAAAAGCTGTTAAAGAGTCAATATAAAACCAAAGGATTATGAGATTAGTGGCAATAAAATAGTCATTTGTTTTTCTTCTGTCCCATATCAGATGGCTTTTCTGACATGAGACAGAGATTTTGAATTTTACTTGAATAAGCATGCTTTGATCTTTGAATAAGCAGCTTTAATCTTTAACTGGACTGGGACTACAAAAAGACCATTTACATTATATGGCTCTAGAGAACAGCAGAAACAAACATTTGAGAAGATTTATGAAATTTTATTCTATTGGAAATGTGATATACTAATAGTCCAATTCATTCTTTTTCTTGGTACCTTTTTTTCTGGATGATTTGTCCTTTTTCTTTAGATGTCTCATTTGTCCAGTGGTCTTTGGATTCCTTAGCTGGATGCCTTTGTTCTCCTGAAAAGACAGAAACAAACTCTTTCCCAACCCTAATTCTGGGGAGATTCTCTTTTGGCAAGTTATATCTGATCAAATGAAAAGCATTTGTTAGTTTTATGGTTAGTTTAGATTAAAAGGTCATGATGTTTGATGAACTATCATCATCTCTTCTAATTAAGAAGTGTCTCTTGTTCAGATTGAATCTTTATCAATTTTGATGGTATCCATAGCTTTTCTTCTTCCATGGACACAAAAGCAAAGCCCCTTTCCCAATATAACACATGTCCTGGTTTCCATCTAAGGTCAGTGCATCTTTAAAATATACTGGCTAATTTAATCCTGTAGTTTTTTCTACTGTCCAATTGTTTCTCCATAACTGTTGTTCCTTCTCCTTAGCATTTAGAAAATTCACAGTTAATAAAGCATTATGCAATCTATTTCTGGGGGTCTTTTCATCTCTTTCTTTTATTTAACATATCCTTTAGAGTGTGATTTGATCTTTCTATAACTGCCTGGCCTGTAGGATTGTGTGGTATACCTCTAGTATGCTTTATATTATAATAAGAAAATAACAGCTTCATTTTCCGAGAGACATATGCTGCAGCATTGTCTGTCTTTATTTGTGCAGGTATACCTATGGTAGCCATAACTTATAGCAAATGTGTGATTATCGAATCAGCCTTTTCTGAACTCAAAGCAATTGCTCATTGAAAGCCTGAATTGAATAGGTATCAGTGGTGTGGTGTACATATTTTAGTTTTCCAAATTCTACAAAATAGAACACTGCCATATTTCGTTCCTTTAAGTACCCTTTGGGTTACTTGTGCAGGTAGTGGTGTTTGGTTGTATGAAGAACAGGTAGGACATTGCCTATAATTTCCTTGTCTTGATGGAAAAGTCTTTCTTTCAATATTTGCTATTGACAAGATTTTTTTTATGAAATTCTGAGACTTTCAATACATTTCCAACCAATAATTGATCGATTTCTGCATTACCTTGTGCTAGATAACCTGGCAGACCCTTATGGGATCAGATGTGTGTTATGTATATGGGATGATTCCTATTCCTGATTGTATCTTGTAACCGAATAAATAATAAAGTCAATTCTGTATCATCTGGTATAAATTCAGCAGTTTCAATTTTTCAAAACTACCCATTCTGCATATTACGAATCAGTAACTATGTTGAGATATTCTTTAAAATCCCTAGTACCATGAGAATAGCTTATAATTCTGACTTTTGCACAGAGTCATAAGGGCTTTGATTCACTTAAATATTCTGATTTGTAACCTGCCTTTCCTGATTTGCATCTATATAGAATGTAGGGGCTCCAGATATTGGTGTTTCCCATACAATGAGAGGAGGAATCCAGCTAGTTCTCTTGCCTTGGTATATTTGTTATTAATCTCTCCCAAAAATTTACTGCAAGCTCTTTGCCAAGGTTCACTTTCTGCTGGGTCTATTTCTGATAATTAACAAAGTTTCAATTTTCCCTTTAGAATCAACTCAGAGACCTTTTCCACATTAGTTTTTAATTTTTTATCCTGCTTATGTGATAAAAACATCCATTCTAAGATAATATCTTCCCTCTGCTTTAAAATTCCTGAAGGAGAGTGCTTAGAGACTAATATGACCAGAATGCAGTTAAGCTTCAGATCCTCCACCAAAGCCAATTCTCTCAGCATGAGCTGATAATTTTCTGGGACTATTTAAGTCCTTGTTATCTTCTAAGGTTTTGAACAAATTACTCAATTCATTAGGTTTTATCTCAATAGTGGGCTGTAAATAGGAAATGTCTTCTAGCAATCTTTGGAAGTCATTAAGAGTTTGTAATCAATCTCTCCTAATTTTCACCTTTTGGGATCTAATTTTGTAAACCTAAATAGCCTAAATGATTAATAGAATCTCCTTTGCATTTTTTTCCAGAGCAATTTGTAATCCCCACCAAGGCAAAATTTTCTTGACTTCTTCAACATTCTTTCTAAAGTATCTGCATTTGAATTAGAGAGTAAGATGTTGTCCATATCATGGTAAATTATAGATTGAGGAAATTGCTTATGAACCTGTTCCAGTGTCTGACATGCTAAATATTGGCACATGATGGGGCTATTAAACATTACCTGTCGGGGAATCTTGTATTGATATCTTTTAACAGGGTGAGAATTATTCTGAGTAGGCACCTTGAAGGCAAATTTTCTCTGTCTTTTTCTTTTAAAAATACAGTGAAGAAACAAAACTTTAAATCAGTGACTATAAGAGATCATCCTTTAGGCAATAGAGAAGGTGAAGGAATGCTAGACTGTAGATAGCCCTTTGGCTGAATCACCGTATTAATAGCTCTTAGGTCTGTTACCTTTCTCCATTTTCCAGGTTTCTTTTTAACAATAAATACAGAGGTGAATTCCAAGGGCTCGTTGATTCTTCAGTGTGCTGAGCATTTAGTTGCTCCTGTACCAGCTGTTCTAAAGCCTGCAATTTCTCTGTTGTTAAAGCCCCACTGTGCAACTCATACAGTTTTGTCTGTCAACCATTTTAAAGGTAGGGCTTTTGGTGCCTTTGAAATATAAGCAGCTGAACAAAAACACAAAATAACAAAACAAAACAAAAAAAGCTGTGCGGTGGTGGCAAACGCCTTTAATCCCAGCACTGGGGAGGCAGAGGCAGGTGGATCTCTGTTAGTTTGAGGCCAGGCTGGTCTACAAGAGCTAGTTCCAGGACAGGCTCCAAAATCCACAGAGAAACCCTGTCTCGAAAACCAAAAAGACAAAAAACAAAACAAAACAAAAAAAACCAACAAACAAAAAAACAAAACAAAACACAAAAAAACGAAATATAAGTAGCTGTTGTGCCCTGTACATGTACAGCTTGAATGGTTGGTGATTGTTCTTTATAATACCTTGTAATATTTTTCCCAGAAACATCTTTAATTTATGGTTTTGTGGTTGCTTTTTTTTTTTTTGAGACAAAGATGGAGGCCCAAGACCGGGACTTAATATTAGCCTCTTCTCTGAACCAGGTATCCCATTGTAATTGTGAACCAGGCTCTAAAATAGCTTTAACCAAGTCTATCCAGTCTTTGGGGAATAGTTCTATTACAAACTGACCACGAATTTAGCATTTGCTTCACAATAGGTGAATGCCACAGGAGTCCAATTAGCTCTTTACGGAGCCTCTATCATTTGGCAATTTCTGTAAGGTTACTGAATATATTTTGTTTGTTTAAAAACCTTAGGCTGTTCTTCTTTAACCTTATAATACAATGCTGAAATTGGTTCCCTTTAAATTCCTCTGTCTGAATTTGAATATCTCAGTTTCAGGGGAATCCTATTCTGGCCTCTGAAGACCCCTGCATTGGTGTGTAAATATACCTACACATCACACAGTAATATTTTGTAAGGCATATATGGTAGAAAATGACTGTTTAGCCGGGCAGTGACTGCGCACGCCTTTAATCCCAGCACTCGGGAGGCAGAGGCAGGCGGATCTCTGTGAGTTTGAGGCCAGCCTGGTCTACAAGAGCTAGTTCCAGGACAGGCACCAAAGCTACAAAAAACCCCCCAAAAAAAGAAGAAAAAAAAAAAGAAAATGACTATGTTTAACTGTTTTATTTCATATAAGTACAAATCTGTAAGTATAAAATGATGATAAAAAGCTTTTCTTTCCATTTATAGTTAGGTCACTTACACAAGGGTGAAAACATAGATACATCTAGCTATATTAACTAATTAAGTTCTTAAGTATTCTTCCTATAAATATAACATGTCTTAATCTTTGCTTTAAAGAGTCACAACTTTCTCATTGCAAAATTTCCCTATGCCAGAGCTGTGAAGCTTCAGCATGTTGTGTAGGTGTTAGTTTTTTTTCTTCCAGACAAAGTTTGGTTACATTACCATTTCATAATCAAGATGTTACTGGTTTCAGATTTAATATTTTGGGAAATAGATATTTCAATTTGTAGTTTCTTGAAGAATTGTAATAGAAAAGTATAATTTATTTTACTCCAAAGAAGTTGTTCTGCTCTGTCTTTCATTTACCACCTCAAGTAGATCATGTCTCTGGAAAGCAGGTAGGCCACTGCAAACTCACTGCAAGTATGATTGATTACTTGTTCAGACTAGACTGTGGAACTGTGGATTGGTCTTCATTTTTTCAAAGTTAAAGTAATGCTTACGAACTTGAGGTTGTTTGGCTTGACCCCAATACTAGCTCATCTACTTACTAATTTTGAGAGCTTCAGAAAGTCACTTAATTTTCTTTTTATTCCCCCCTCTTATTTTTTATTTTTTATTTGCTTAATTCTTTTATTCCTCCCATCTACTTCAGCGAACAGTGATCTTTGGTCCTTTCAACATGCTTATATTCTTGCACTTTGGGTTACATACCAAGACTCTCAAAAAGATGGAAGGAACCCCAGGCCTGTAATATGGCCCTCAGAAAGACTGAGGCTGGAATATCTCAAGTTTATACCAGCCTGTATTACTTAGCAGATTTGAGGTCAGCTTACTCCATATTGAAATTGTCAAAAAACAAACAAACCCAAAAATCCCTTCAAAAATGGTCTTTAAGTTTTGTATTAAGCCAGGCGGTGGTGGCGCACGCCTTTAATCCCAGCACTGGGGAGGCAGAGGCAGGCGGATCTCTGTGAGTTCGAGACCAGCCTGGTCTACAAGAGCGAGTTCCAGGACAGGCTCCAAAGCCACAGAGAAACCCTGTCTCGAAAAACCAAAAAAAAAAAAAAAGTTTTGTATTAAATTTGACAATATGTCTGAAGAATTTAAATAGAGTATTGAACACTTAAGTGTCGTGGAAAAATGTCATTTCTACATTTGCTAGCATTTGAATTAGAGAACAGGGTTTTTTAATTGGAACTTTATTTTTAAATTTTATTAGATTTTTAAAAAAATACCAATCCAAGTTCCCACTCCCTCCCCTCCCGTTTCCTCCCCCACCCTCCCACCCCACCCATAACCTATTGAGTCTTTGCCACTTTAACAGTGTCAGGTTCTAGCTCATGATAGGCCTTAAATCCAGTCAAGAAGAGGTTAGTTATTCATGTAATATTTGTGCCATTATTGTACCAGTTTGTAGGTAGTTAGTTCACTGTTGTAGGTTGCAGGGTTTGTAGATGGGTAATATTGATTACTTTTTCTTTGTGTAGTGTTCAAGGTACCTTTCAGTACCATGAACTCTATTCAGTAAGGATAAAGCTTCTATTGGGACACCAGCTTGATTTTTCTATGTTTGATGATATTAAGCAAGTGGTGTCTTCAGCAATAGTGTCTTGCCATCAGGTTGTAAAGGGTAACCAATAGCCTTGGCAGATAGCCTGTCATGTTTGGGACGAGGTTCTATGAGACATCTTTGGGCAGCTCAACAGATGTAACTCATTCCTGGCACTGGGAGTTTTACTTGGTGGTTTAAGGTGTCTGTTTTGGCGGGCATTGTCTCCTCCACTATGTGTCTTTGCCTGTTAAGGCTAGAAGGGGACATCAGATACCTTGGAGATGGAGTCATAGGTTATTATTTGACATCTGATGTCAACTGGGAACTAACGTGGGTCTTCTTGAGAGCAGCAAGTATTCTTACGAATGATCTTTCTAGCCCTTCAATAAGTATTTTTATTGATTCATGTGACGTGTATTTTTTTCTTTTTGGTTTTTCAAGACAGGGTTTCACTGTCGTTTTGGAGCCAGTCCTGGAACTAGCTCTTGTAGACCAGGCTGGCCTTGAACTCACAGATATCCTCTTGCCTCTGCCTCCTGAGTGCTGGGATTAAAGGCCTGTCCCACCCTGCTCATGATGTGTATTTTTTGAAGGGTCTTCTACTTTGGCCTAATTTGTTTATTTCGGTTGATCACTATGATGTGTGTACTTATTTGTTTTTGCTACTCTGTCTTTTCTTCATATACCTACTGAAACACCAACTGGTTTGTATTATGTAAATCCAGGTTTCACTTCTTAACTGCTTACTGTCTATTGTCTTTTTTTGTTTGTGTATTTGTATGCTTTTAATTCAAGGCCTTACATAAGATAGATACCTGTTAAAAATTTGTTGAATAAATTAACATCTGCATATGGACTTGAGCTCTCTTCTATGTTTTAAATCTCTAAAACTCTTTAGTGATATTAAAAATCAAACTTGGTATCCATATATTTTATAAATGCTACTAACTCTCCACCTTATCCATTTTGAGATCCTGTGCCGGTGATTTTAAGGGTAGAAAAAAAGGTACTATTTAATATTTGGTACATATATTTACTTTGCTTATCTGTACTCATATAAAAGAGGCTTAATGAGCCTACTGTGTGTAAATATTCTACTAGTTCTAAATCATTTACACAAGAACCTACTTAAATTAATGAATGGCTCACATTGTTTTTAAACAGGTAATCTTGATATATTTTCTCCCATCTCTTGTCTTAAGTAGGATTGCTTCACAGTGGAGGGAGAAGATCTGAGACATGATTTTGAACGCTTACAATTGGCCATGGAAATGGTAGGATTTCTCCCCAAGACGCGAAGACAGTGAGTTTTAAAATTTTTATTCATTTACTGTAGTTTTGTATTTCAAGTAGAAAATAAAGCATGATGTGTCTTTGAGAAATTTCTCTTAGTTATTTTAAAGACATTTTTATTCTTTGGCAATTTCATACATATGTACAATGTATCTTTATCACATGTATCATCAGCTTTCTCCTATTCCTTTTCCTTCTTCTGTAACCCACTGAATAGAATTTGTGTTGATTGCATAAGCATGGAACCTACTTGCAGCCATATCCATGAAGAAAAAATAAACTTCTATTTTTTTCTAGTCTTTATGTAAAATATAACATTCCATGCATATTTACATGTGTGTTGCTGTATTAAAAATTTTGATCTGTGATTGTAGCTCTGTGATAGAATACTTGCCTTGTATACATAAGACTATAGACTCAATCCCTAACAGCAATATTGTCAACAAACAAAAAGCAACCACAAAACCTCTATACATGTTAATATAAACAATGGAAACATAAAAAATTTTAATAGGGCTGATGAAGATGGCTAATCGGATGAAATGCATGCTGTCCAAAAATGAGGGCTGGAGTTCAGATCCTCAGAACCCACATCAGAAAAACCTGGTGAGCATGATGGCCTCCCTCTGATCCCAGTGAATGGAAAGCAGAGATAGGGAATCTCTGTAGCCAAGATGGAAAACATGACAAGCTCTCGTTCAACAAGACACTTTACCTCAGTATGTGCCTCACGGTGCAGAGAAATAAGAAAGGACATCTGTGAACTGGGGTGATGGCTCAGAGGTTAATAACATTGGCTGCTCTTCCAGGTGAGCCCATTCAATTCCCAATACCCATAGGTAGGACTCCTCACCATCATTTGTATAACTCCAGTTCCAGGGGATCTGCTGCCCTCTTTTGGCCTTTGCAGGCAACACATGAATGTTACATAGACATGCATGTAAAATACCCATACACATAAAATAATAAATAAAAAGTTGAAATTAAAATTTAGATAAAAGGTACCTGATGTTTAACTTGGGCCCCTACATGCATTCACTCACATGCATGCACCCTCTACGTGTTCACCCTCATACATGCATTAACAGATCAGCAACATACATAAACCAAAAACATTTGTTTTAGAAAATGAAGTAATTTATGTTTCAGTAAACTATTTAAAATTAAATGAATTCTTTTGTTGTTGTTGTTGAATGTTTTTGTTGTTGTTGTTTTAGATACATGGTTTCTCTGTTTAGTCCTGGCTGTCCTGAGCTCACTCTGTAGATCAGGCTGGCCACAATCTCACAGAGATCCACCTGCCTCTAACTCCTGAGTACTGGGATTAAAGGTGTGCACCACCACCATCTGACTGCCGTAGGAATATTTTTTCTTTTCTTTTTTCCCCCTCCCCTTCTCTCCCCTCTCCTCTCCTCCACTCTCTTCCCCTCCTCTCCCCTACCCTCCCCTCTTTTTTGTTTTTCAGGACAGGGTTTCTTTGTGTAGCCTTAGCTATTCTGGAACTCACTCTGTAGACCAGGCTGGCCTTGAAGTCAGAGATCTGCCTGCCTCTGCCTCTGCCTCTGAGTGTTGGGATTAAAGAAGTGCGCAACCACTGCCTGGCAGGAATATTTTTTTCATCACTTTTATCTGTTCAGTTTTGGAGGCAGGGTCTCAATATCATGTATTGTTCAGACTGGTGTAAAGGCCTGCCTTAGCCTCCAAAGTAACTCAAACTACGAACACACACTTTTGAATCTAGCTGTTTTTATAATTGTTTTTGAAGTATCTGTGGGATTCATGTTGAAGAGTATGTCATATTTGGTTGTGTAATGAATGAATAATCAATCTGTTGAGTCATGAGTTTCTGTAAGGAGACTATTAGCCTGACCTGTTTTTCTGTGTATTGGTGTGCTTCTTGAATTATAAAATTCTCTTCTGAATTCCTTTTATGAGAAGTTAGTTAAAACCAAACAATACAATCTATAAACACACTGCAATTCACTGAAGGTCAATATAGGAGAAAACCTCCCTCGGTTTCTGTTATCTCCCTCTTCCCTCAGGGTCACTTACATACTGCATGTGATCCTGAGTGGATGACATATAAACTGAATGAAGTATGAGAATATGTCCTCAGTGAGTGACCCTAATGCTAAAAGCTGAATTCTGGCTTTGTAGTGGTGGCACATGCCTTTAATCCTAGCACACAGGAGGCAAAGGTAGGTGGATCTCTGAGTTCAAGGCCAATCTGGTCAACAGAGTGAGTTCCAGGACAGCCAGGGCAGTACAGAGAAAAAACAAAACAACAACAACAACAAAAAAGATGAATTCTGAAATGATCTGAAATTTAAAGTATCTTGAATATTAACACAATGCCCAAACTTCTTCAGACTTTGGAGCATTTGGGATTTTTAAATTAGGAGTACAAAACAAAGTCATGGACCTATTCTACAATCTGAGAAATTCCAAAACCCTCAAACATTTCTTGTCTCAATAATTTTGAGTCAAGTGTACTCTCTATATTAAATACCAGTGAAATGGAAGTTTTGGCAATATAGTGCTTGTTTTTTATGTGTTAAAGCGATTATTCGTATGACTGGATCCCATATTGTAAACTTTAGGAAGCAATAAGTTTTAGTGTGAACCTTCCCTGTCTCTTATCTTCTTTTCAGATATTACTTCACAAAAAAATTTTAACTCTATGGTTCATATTTCTATTTTTTTATTGCATAGTACTTTGAACATTAAATAATTTTCCATTACATTATTTTTATCTTTTTTCCACTCATTCAGAAAATTGTGTTGTTTTGGATAGAGAATATATTGTGTGTATTGCTACTTCCTTTTCTTATGCCCACAGTTATCTCTGCTAATAAATTGTAGCATTCTTTCCTATTTCCTATGATATGCATTAGAATTACTTTCCATAACTGTGTAGCCCTCCTTAAATTTTGGGAGTGTTGAAAGTTTTTTAATTTTTTTTTTATAGATAGGCATATGCTATGTAGCTCAGGTCTACCTTGGACTCTCTGATCTTCCTTTCTTAGACTAATGAGTGCTGGGATTTGCACCATACACAACAAAATCTGTCTTAAGAACTGTTAATGTCCTGCCTTTATTAAATGAAAAAATTGTCCTTTATGCTGTTTCTGTTTTCTATATTTTAAGATACCTACCTTTTAGTTATTTGTGTTATCTTCTAACATAAAATTATAAACATTTTAAGACTCAAGATTCCAACTGGGCATGGTAGCATAGACTTTTAATCTCAGCGTACTGGAGGCAGAAGGAGGTTGATCTCTGTGAGTTTCAGGCCAGCCTGGTCTACATAGTCACTTCCAGGACAAACAGGGCTATATAGAGAGACTCCATTCTCACTAAACAGACAGAAAAAAAATCATGACTCCTGTTTATATTTTAAAATCTTTTCAATCCTGACTTATCACATTAGGTTATTTTTGTATTATTGCCTAAGAATTGTATGACATATTTTTGAGAACATTAATGTGCCAATTTTTGAAGCAGATATGAAAAGTGGGTCATACATTTGTGTTAATTTTTGACTTCTAGATTTTATGATGTTTAAGAGATTCTCAGTTTATTTTTTTAATCTTAAAATACTTTTATGAATTATTCCTTTGGGATTGACTTGTATTTTCTAATTTTAAATTACTTGAAAAAGATGTATCTTGTGAATTAGATGTTGATTAAATACTTCTTAAAGTATATTTGGTTCTGAAAAACTATATTTATTTTAATTAGAATATTTTCTAATTTTGCAAAGTCAAATATCAGCTATTATAAATTCTTAATTATAATTTAATTATAAGTATTTAATTTAAATTTAAGAAGACACATGGTTACGTTTTAACAATTGGTTAGATTTATCCTAAGGAAGTAGTAAGTCAATAGGCATATGGACACATGCATTTAGGATATTTAAAAATAATTTATTTTAGCTGGGCGCTGGTGACGCACGCCTTTAATCCCAGCACTCGGGAGGCAGAAGCAGGCGGATATCTGAGTTCGAGGCCAACCTGGTCTACAAGACAGGCTCCAAAGCTACAGAGAAACCCTGTCCCGTAAAACCAAAAAAAAAAAATTGTTTTTAATCACATGTATATGTCTATGTGTGAGTTTGTACTCATGAGTGCATTGTTCATGGAGGCCAGAAGAGGGTGACTGATGCCCTGGAGCTGGAGTTGCAGGCTTTTGTGAGACATTTGGCCATGTGATGTGAGTGCTGGGAACTGAATTTGTGTCCTCTTCAAGAGTAGTTGGTAGTCTTAACTGGTGATCTAGCAATCTTTCCAGCCCCTCTTGAGGGCTTTAAAAAGGTGTGTGTGTATACATTCATTTATGTGTATGCTTCTTTGTGAGTACATGTGCACATGTTTGTGTAAGTGGGTATGCAGGGAGACTAGAAGAGGGCATTGGGATCCTTGGGATCTGGAGTTATGGGCATTTGCAGGAAGCCTGGCTTGTTATGTGGGTGCTGTGTTTCAAACTCAGGTTCTCATGATTTTACAACAACTACTCAATAACTGCTGAAGTACTAGAATGTTCAGCTGTGGGTTGCTTTTTTTTTGTTTTGTTTTTTGTTTTTTGTTTTTTCGAGACAGGGTTTCTCTGTGGCTTTGGAGCCTGTCCTGGAACTCACTCTGTAGACCAGGCTGGACTCGAACTCACAGAGATCCACCTGCCTCTGCCTCCCGAGTGCTGGGATTAAAGGCGTGCACCACCACCGCCCGGCTTCAGCTGTGTTAAATGTCTGAAATAGCAGTTAAGTTAGGGCATGATTTTTTCTCAGCTAAGTGGAAGTAGTTCTTAGTAACTTCTGAGGTATATGAAGTTGAAGCAGATGTTAAATGATAGTGAATACAAATAGCAAAGTGCCGACAAGGAGTTTGAGTTAGTATTTCAGTAAACTTTTTTGCAAAGAGAAAGAGAACATGTTGAATCTAGGGTGATTTATTACTTGACATAGAGTTAATCGTTAAAGTTTAGTTAAAATTACATTCTTTTGTGAAGATGAAAATACTTCATAATTTGTACTGGTGAATTTGTTTTGGATATGGAATAAAATGAGCTTTGATAATGTATCTAGCAAACTTTAATCTGTGCTTTTATTTTCATAGGATTTTCTCTCTGCTCTCAGCAATACTACATTTGGGTAATATCTCCTATAAAAAGAAGACCTATCGGGATGACTCTATTGACATCTGTAATCCTGAAGTACTGCCTATTGTCTCAGAATTATTAGAAGTGAGTCATTCATTCTCAGTCCTTATTTTAGATATTTGGTAACTTCTTATTTTTATTTTATATGTCCTTTATACTTATAAGTGGGTATACTTAGTTAAAATGATTTCATTCGATACTATTTTAAGATAGTGTTTTCAGAAGTTGAAATTCCTCCTGGATCCCTGCCTTACTTTACCTGTGATTGTGCCAAGATCATTAGGTCTTATGTTTTCTCCCTTGCCTTCACTTCCCCTCAACGCATGTATTCCTTCAGTTTGTTGACTAGGATGAATATTTCCACCCTAGGTTGTTAATGTTGCTCTTTCTAACTTGTGGTTTCTTCTTCCGTCTCTCCGTCCCCCTTCCTCCCTCTCCCTCCCTCTCTCTTTCTCTCTCTCTCTCCTTCCTTCCTTCTTTCTTTCCTGAAATGGGGTTTGTGGGTTTTTTTGTTTGTTTGTTTGTTTTCTTTGTTTTTTGTGGCCCTGGCTGTCCTCGAAGTTGCTTTATGGACCAGGCTGGCCTTGAACTCATGGAGATCCACTTGTCTCTGCCTCCTCTATGTTGGGATTAAAGGCATGTGCCACTAACATCCAGCCGAGGTTTCCTAATAAAATTGTGATTAGATGATTTTCTTTGAAGATGCAGTGTCTTGGTGAGTGGACAGAAGAAATGAAACTTTAATTATTTCCGTAATGGCTTGAGGACTCTGTTCTATTGCTCTTCCCAGGGTGATAGTGTGCCTTCATTTCCAGCTAATTCTTCATTTTAGCAGATTTACACTGCCCATATTAGTGTTGTTTCTTTTAGGCTGTCTCACCTGACAGATAAAGAGAACATGTAAGTGTATTTTAATTGTGTACCTGCTAAACATTTTTATATGCAACCATTTATATCTGTATAAAACTAACGATTTCATACCAATGTATGTAAATCCATTTTTCACATTATTGTTCAAATTTTTCCTCTTATGTGTTTTTCACTCCCAACAGGGAGAAACATGTTTCATTGTAGAAAATGACTTTATATTGGAGGATAATCTTACGGGCATTTGTTTTCAGTATTGGTTAGCTCTTCACCTTTTCCTCCTCTTTCCTTCATTGAGATTGTTTCATGTATTTGTTATACAGCTAGAGTCTCATCGTGACCTATACTCCTTCTTGG
The DNA here is from genome assembly GCA_004026605.1 of Ondatra zibethicus. Taxonomy (NCBI): domain Eukaryota; kingdom Metazoa; phylum Chordata; class Mammalia; order Rodentia; family Cricetidae; genus Ondatra; species Ondatra zibethicus. The sequence goes on from PVIU01029316.1 coordinate 14,576, forward strand.
AATCCCCTCCTGTCTTAAGTAATTTTTTAAAATTTGTATATAGTAGGGTCCACTCTTTGTGCTGAATGGGTTTTGACAAATGGATGAAGTCATGTGTTCTTGGTTATAGTCTTTTTTTAAAAATATTTTTATGGTTTATTTTAACTTTATTTTATGTGCATTGGTGTGAAGGTGTCAGATTCCCCAGAACTGGATTTTCAGACAGTTGTGAGCTGCCATGTGGGTACTGGGAATTGAACCCAGGACCTCTGGAAGAGCAGTCAATGCTCTTAACCGCTGAGCCATCTCTCCAGCCCCGTCTTTTTTTTTTTTTTTTTAAAGCTTATTTATTATGTATACAGTGTTTTGCCTGCAGACCAGAATAGGGCATCAGATTTCATTACAGATTGTTGTAAGCCACCATGTGGTTGCTGGGAATCGAACTCAGGACCTCTGGAAGAGCAGTTAGTGCTCTTAACCGCTGAGCCAACTCTCCAGCCCATGATAACAGTCTTATACAGAACTCTTACACTGCTCTAAAACTCCTCTTCACCCTAATTTTCATTTTCATATGCAGTATAATGATTATAGAGTTAATTTTATTTCTAGATGGACTTATTTTACTTGGCAGCATGCATTTGAGATGCATCCTTTTAAACCAGGTGTACTGCCTCATGTCTTTAGTTCCAGCACTTGGGAGGCAGAGGTAGGCAAGTCTCAGTGAATTTAAGGCCAGACTAGTTTGCCTAGTGAGTTCCAGGACAGCTAGGACTACATAGAGAGACCCTGTCTCAAAAATAAAATAAAAAACATTCTTTTACCTATAGTTAATACTTATATTGTGCACGTGCACTACAGTTGTTGATCCACTCATAAATTGAAGAGCATCTTGATTGTTTGTGGTTTGGAGCAGTTAGAAATTGCTCAGGATGCTTTTTTATAGTTAAAAATTTCAAATAATACCTTTTAGATCTTGGTTCATATGCCCCTTCATAGAGTTTAAGAAGTCTAAACTAGGGCAGAAGAGAAGACTCAGAGGTTAAGAGCACTGGCTACTCTTCTGGAGGTCCTGAGTCCAGTTCCCAGCAACAACATGATGGCTCACAATCATCTATAATGACATCTGGTGCTCTCTTCTGGTGTGTAGGTATACATGCAGGCAGAATGCTGTATACATAATAAATAAAGCCTAAACTAATTCATTGTATGTAGAACCATTTACTTCTCCTTGGCATAATTTAGGTGAGATTTTACAGAAAAAGTTATTTCCCAGTATGTGTCCGTTATAAAGCTTTAGTGCCAGTTGAGAGCATTGGATAACCTCTTTTTCATATCTCTAACTGCAGTGTTATTTTTTCTTTACATATGACTGATCATTGCTTATTAACCTCAATGGAATGATATTGTGACAGAAGAGGATAGAATAAATTTCTACCAAGATGTAGATCATTGTATCCAAAGATTGTAATTTTTTCTTTCTTTTTTTTCTTTTTCTTTTCTTCTTCTTCTTTTTTTTCAAGATAGGGTTTCTCTGTAGCTTTGGAGCCTGTCCTGGAACTAACTCTTGTAGACTGACTGGCCTCGAACTCAAAGAGATGCGCCTGTCTCTGCCTCCCGAGTGCTGGGATTAAAGGTGTGCACCACCTCCGCCCGGCTCTGAAAATTGTAATTTTGAAGGTCATAGACTAGATTTCAATCGGGCATTTCAGATATTTTAATCAAACATTTAGTATTATGATAAAATAGGACATTGTGCCTAGGGTCCTATTTTAAACCCAGACATAAATAACAGGGATTCTACTCTTAATTAGTATTCCTTTGTCAGAGGTTAGTTGAGAGGTTCAGTGAAATTAAAAGAGAAATTCAGGGTTTTGGAAATGTCTCAGCTGGTAAAGTGTCTGGGTTTTTTGTTGGTTTGTTTTTTTTTTTTGATTTTTGTTTTTTGAGACAGGGTTTCTCTGTAGCTTTGGAGCCTGTCCTGCGCCACCACTGCCCGGCTAGTGTCTGTTTTAAGAGCATGGATATCTGAGTTTGGATCCACACATTCAAATAAGAACTGGCCGTGTGCATTTGTAATTCAAGTACTGGGAGGGGGAGAGTGAGAGAGGGATGTCAGAAAAGGCAATACCCTGAGCTTATTGGCCAGTCAGTATAGCCAGTCACTGAGGTCTGGTTCCGTTGACAGATACTGCCTGAAAAAGTAAGGAGGAATCAGGCATGGCGGCCATGCCTTAAATCCCAGCACTCAGAATTAAGAGGCAGATTGATGTCTATAAATTCAGCTTGGTCTACACAGTCAGTTCTAGGACAACCAGGGCTACACAGAGAGATCTTGTCTTAGAAAACAAAACAAGATCTACAGTAATAAACAAATACCTGACATTGAGTCCTGCTTTCCACAGTGCCTGTGTACATGTACACACAGATCACACATACAGGTGCATGTAACAGTTTTTTTGTACTGAAAATCCTTTTATGTGTATTAGTGTTTTGCTTACATGTATGTACGTACGTATGTCATATGTGGACCTGGTGCCCACGAGGGTTACAAGGGAATGTAACTTTCTCTGGAACCGGAATTACAATGATTTTGAACCACCATATGGGTTTTCAGAACTGAAACAAGGTCCTCTGCAAAAGCAAGTGTTTTTAACCGCAGAGCCATTTGTTAGTCTCCATTTTTTCTTTTGAAAAGAAAATAATTCAGTCAGGTGTTGATGGTGTATCAGTACTCACAAGGTTGAGGAGAAGGTTTACTGTGAGTTTGATGCCAGTCTGGGCTACAGAGTAAGACCGTGTTACAAATAAATGTAATATTGTTTATTTCTGGGATGGGAGTAAAAGCAAAGCAGTACCTTTATCCGAAAGTTTAATATGTATTTATAAAAATAAATGTAGAACAAAAGTATTCTTCAGGAGTCTTAGATTTCAGGGGTGCTTTCATCCTTTGTCCATGGCATTATCTTTAGATTGTGGTTTTTTTTTTTTTTTTTTTTTTTTTTTTTTTTTTTTTTTTTTTTTTTTTTTTTTTTTTTTTTTTTTTTTTTTTTTTTTTTTTTTTTTTTTTTTTTTTTTTTTTTTTTTTTTTTTTTTTTTTTTTTTTTTTTTTTTTTTTTTTTTTTTTTTTTTTTTTTTTTTTTTTTTTTTTTTTTTTTTTTTTTTTTTTTTTTTT
>PVIU01029317.1:0-17704 GCA_004026605.1 Ondatra zibethicus
CAAATCCTTAAATCACGGATGAACTGCAGTAATCTTTTCTGACTCAGCACATGCAATTAATTCCTCAACGGGCACTTGAAAAGAGAAATGTAAGCACTATCATTAAGAAAGTTTATCATTAGATCCACAGACAGGTTTGGATATATAATGTGTGGAGTTACAATGTTAAATTCTCAAAAACAACTTGGTTCATTATAGTGGGAATAATACCTAAGCACAGTGTCTTAAATTATGATTCTATTGAGAAAAACCAAAATTTACATAGATCAAAACTGAAAAAGTTAACACATATTTCTAAAAATGTTGTATGTAAACATGAATAACTATGTTAACTAGTCGACATTTTAATGTGTGATATTCTATATGACAGACAATAAGCAAGACATTTTAAATGTAGGGTGGGAAGAAAAATGAATTTCTAGAACATGCAATTAACCTTGTCTAAATCATGTGGAATTAAATTGTGTATTTGATACATAATTGTTTAAACATCCACTTCATGTTAACATCGAAATTTAAAACCCATCTTGAAAAATGTATATTCTTTGTTTTTTTATGTTTCTAGTTTTAAATTAACTTTATTCATTTATTTTACATCCCAACCACAGTTCCTCATCCCTCCTCTCCTTCTATTGCCTCCCCATAGCCCTTTCCTATGCCCCCTAATTCACTCCTCTGTTTCTGTTCAGAAAGGGGCAGGCCTCCATGTGAATCAGCAAAGCACAGCTTATCAAATTACATTAGGACTACATACCTCCCCTTGTGTTATGCCTGGGCAAGGCAATCCAGTATGAGGAACAGGCTCCCAAAAGCCAGCCAAAGCTTTAGGTACACCCCTTGCTGCCACTGTAGACAAAACCACAGAACTGTCACATATGTGCAGACTGCTTAGGTCAGGCCCATGCAAGCTCCCTGGTTGTCAGTTCAGTCTCTGTGAGCTCTTAGGAGCTCAAGTTAGTTATTTCTATGGGTTTCTTTGTGATGTTCTTGACCCGTTGGCTCATACAATCATTTCCACCTCTCTTCAGCAGGATTTCTGAGCTCTGCATAAGTTTAGGTTGGTCTCTTCATCTGTGTCCATCAGATGATGCCTCTCTGATGACAATTGGATTAGGCACCAATCTGGTCACAAGGGATGACCAGTTCAAGCTAGGTATCCACTATTGCTAGGAGTCTTAGCTGGGGTCATTCTTGCATATTTCTGAGAATTTCCCTTTCAGCAGGATTCTACACAACCTCCAAATGCCCCCTCCTTTCCAAATATCTCTTTCAGTACTCTCCCCTCCATCAATCTCCCTACCTCAAATCATGTGTTCTCATCCCCACCACCATCCAATCCCTCCACAAGTTCACTCCTATTTCCCCTTCCTGGGGAGACCCATGTGTCCCCCTGTAGGCTCTCCTTGTTACCTAGCATCTCTGGGTCTGTGGATTATAACACTATTATGCTTTACAGCTGGTAGAAGTGAGTGCATGCCATGCCTGTCTTTCTGTGTCTGGATTACCTCACTCAGGGTAAGTTTTTTTCTAGTTCCATCCATATCTGTAAGGGTTATGAGTGAAGAATGTTAATACATGGCAGCTAGTTTAAGAGAAGGAGTGAAAGTCTATCCTAAACAAGGAAATTAGCTTACAATGGAGTTTAAAGAAATTCTAAACCCATCCCTTCACTGAGGTTAACATAACGCCTCTGTCTTCCGTTAAAATTAAGCTAGCATCAAAGATTATATATAAGATTTTTGACTGACTTCCAGGCAAATAAATTCTAAACTTTAAATGACACCACTGTGTTTATGTCTCATTTAGCAATGGCTACCCCCACACTTAGAAATAAGTGTTTATTTATTGATTAGTGATTATTATCTAACCTATATCTCACCTTACTCAATTCAATCCATTGCTCTGTGCTTTGTTGGTGGAGGGTTGAATGATTAACTTTAATTTTATAAAACTGTTAGATTTGAAGTTAGATGTAATTTTATAATAATAAAAAGGCAAGTGGAGAAGTAATGAAATTTTAATAGGCTCTTAAAGGACATAGAGTTCCTATATCAACATGGCTTTACTTGAATGTCCAACAAACAATCTTGATAGTGATGAGGTGGTGGCATCAGGGCGATATAAGGACCTTTGAGGAATTTAGCTGGTTACCCAATTTTATTTTTAAATTTAACTATTAAAGCCTTTTAAACCTAGCAAGAACTGAATATGCAGATGTAAAATTGCCACTTTTTGACAATAAAACATCAGCATTTCTCAATACACTCACTGCCATAGATATTTACATCTCATTTTGCCAAGGAAGGAACTCAGTGAGGTGAAATCAAGTTCGCTATGTGTTTAAACACTGTACCTGACTATTTGGCAAAGTTGGAACTGTTTATTTCCAAGTTTGTAAAATTGTTAAAATGAGATAATCATAAAAAAGAAAGCAGATAATTTCACGAGGTGATATTGATTATATAAGTTTCTTCTCACACCTGTTTCTCTAACTGGCAAGGAAAATATTTCTCTTTTTTTATTTTTAATTCTTTCTAAGCAGAAATTTTGGTGTGCTCTTTCAGCAAAGATTGTGTGTTATCTATATTTCTAAAATTGTTCCCCTTTGTTTATTTGATAGGTTAGTTTCCATCCATGCTGCCAGAAGCCATGCACCAAAAGGGGGATCTTTCTTTTTTGTTCTTTTTTGTTGTTATATTGTACATAAAGCCACTAGTTTAATGCCTGTGAAATCTGAACAAGTTTGCTTGTGAACAAATTACTCTGCTCATTGTGGTGGGTGTATGTAATATGGCTGCCTAGGCCATTAGATCAACTACATTTAAATATCAAGCTTAACAGTGAACTCAATAAATCATTGATTCAGAAATATTAAATTTACATTGAATATGAATCAGTCTTTCAAAGAATCACTCACTACGTAATCTCTTGTTATCTCCAAATTTGTATAATTTTATTCAAATTAAGAAAATCTGACTGTATTGAGAAGTACCCTCATCATAATTTGACTATGAAAACTGGTTTATTATTGCTTTCTGCCTATGTGAAACAATTTAAAATAGTATTGTAGAAATTGTATGTTTGTTTATAAAATATATATGACCTATAGAAAGGTAGAATGTTGCAGTGTTATCAAGTATTCTAATGTGGGTCATTGGCATATGTTTAGTGTGGCTACTAAAGACAGATAATTTGAATATAGACCAAATCAGAGAAAAATTGAATGTTATTTATTTTGATGCATATATTTGTGAGCAATGTTTTTTCACAGAAAGAATGATACATGAATTTGAATTATGAAGACTAATAATAATGAAGATTAATATTTTAATTGATGACTATTATCTGATAATGCTATACTGTAGAATTAAGAGTAATAATCAGCAAAAATGTAGGAATGTAGACACAGTAGGAAAATAGATTTGCACAGGTATGCATGATAATTAACCTTCATTAGGTAGTTGATGTGTTTATCCTGGAACACAAAAACCTATGTATATTTTTAGTAAGGTATCGTTAGAATCAAGGAAGACACAACAGCCTGTGTGTAGACAGTATTATTTCATCGGCTGGGTTCTAGATTGGATTATCAAGAGGAAAAGATAAATTACACACCAGCATTCACCTCTCCCAGGTTTTTGAAAGCAGATCCAGAGTGACCAGCTACTCCTGCTGCCATGCAATGTTGTTTCTCTGATCTACAAATGCCTCAAGGGTAAGGTCTTGTCAAGAACTAACATTGTTGTAGGATATTTTGATCACACTTGGACACTCCCAAGATAATCAATAAAGTTTACTTTGAATCAGGTGGCAGAGCTAGTTACTACCTGATTAAATTGGCCATAGAGGTTCTGAGGGACCTAGAACATACAGAGAAATACAAGAAGTAGTAGTCTGGAACTTAAAGAGATTTTTGGTGTCTTCTTGGTTTGAGAAAGGAGATCATTCAGGTTTTTACCCTGATAGCTGACTCCCGAGTTTTTAATGATAAGGAGTAATTAGGTAAATGCTTCACTCATGGTGGAAAACAGTACCCACATAGCTTGCCTCTGACGTCCACATATATGCTGTTACAGGCAGACTTACATGCAGATACATATTTACAACTAAGTATATGTAATAAAACCCTATTCTTACGTGAGGTAAGAGGAGAATAATAAAAGTCAAGAAAATAATGTAGAATTACTGGCTATAATGGTTAAAACACGTTCATTTTTCTATGAAAGATTCTTAGAAAATCATGTGTTTCCAATTCTGAAATTTTTGGTACCCATCATAAAAGTTAATGAATGATAAATTTTATTTATAATTTTAACTGTATTAGATTTGGTTGAAAATTTAATCATTAAAACAATTTGAAACCTTGAAATGAAGTGTCTATTTTGAAAGAGAACTTCAAGACAGAACATACAAGTTTGAACATACAATAAAAATATGGTCAATGATGCATAAACATTTAATGAAACATGAAAAACGTTTACTTGTTTTCACATATGAAAGATGATGACTTTCTTTCATATTTGTGCTAAAGAATAGAAAATTTTGCTACATAAAACAATCACATGAGTATCATTACCTATTATGTTATTCTGAAGTGTATTCATTACTTCATGAAAACAAAACAAAACAAAAAGCATCAAGGAGCTAACTGCAAGTTAGTGAATAGTAAATATGGAAAAAATGTGTTTCTGTAAAACAAAACATTACTTAATGTTAAGGGTAGAGGCATTAAAAAAGAGACTCAGAATGTTTTATGTGATTTTTTATTATGTAAGGGAAAACTGAGCTTTATAGTCACACATGAACATAGATTCCCTATAGGGAAAAATGCAGAGTGAGCAGAAAAACCAAAAAAGTATAGGTGATATTTCTGGTAACAATGTAAGAGCCCATAAAATACTGAACACTGCACAAACATTCTCAGTAAGAACTAAATGCAAAAAAAACTTAACCAATTAGAACAAAAGAAAAAAGTAAATATAAATTGCAATGTTTGATAATAATTTAATATTAGATGCTTCTAAAACATCAAAAAGAAACCTATTGATTTTATTTAATTTTACAAAACAAATATCCATGTAATCTAATTGCAGCAACTCAGCATGGTGATACAGTTGTATCATAAGTGATAATAAAGTAGAACATTGGAAGTTAGTCCTAAAAGACAGTTAAATCAAAGAGTTCATAACATTAATAAAAGACTAAACCAAGCTCATCAGAATTGTAGGAAAAAAACACTTATTTTTCTTCTCTCTGACTAAGAGATAATAAGAAAATATTCAATGTCCATAATAATCTCATGGAGGTAATTATATTATATTCTTCATTTCCCCTTCTTTTGAGAAGTCCAGAGAAAGCTAAAAGATTTCAAATCTAGCTAATTTCATTTATCCAATACTGTGACCCATTTAGAGGTCTTTTAAGTCTGCATTTGTCCTATTGCATATCTGTATTTTTTTTAATGTGCAGGAGCACTTCTTAAAATGCTAAGCCCTTCTTATGAACTTAAGCGGCTGCATTACTCGGGGAACTATGACACTGCCTGCTTGCCCCGCCCTATCCAGCATGGTGGAGCTATTTGCTGCCTCTGAGAGCCATGGTGATAGCCTATTTTTAGGCACACAGCCAGTCTATGTTGCCATTAAGCAAGTTATCGCAGCAGTCTGCTCTCAGGAACCACTCAAATGCACTATAGCCGAACCTCCAGAAAGAGTCAGAGTTCATACTGGCAGCATGGACCAGAAAAGCAGGTATTTCCAAACCATCACTTTTTTCCTGCTACTGCTGAATTAGGAAAAGCTTTCTTACAGGAGCTGTGGTATGCTGCCAGCAAAATGCTGGCTACCAAGAAGCCATGCTTAACTCTGTTCTTTCGTGTCTATGATTCCTTTCCAAACATTCTCAGGTTTAAAGTGGATTTTAGTTGGCCACGTGGGCTTCAATTTGTAGTAGCAGGCCGCAAGTTAGCTCCCAGCTGCTTAGCCCTGATATAATCACACAGAAACTGTATTAATTAAATCACTGCTTAGCCCATTAGCTCTAGCTTATTACTGGCTAACTCTTACAGCTGAATTTAACCAATTTCTGTTAATCTGTGTATGGCCATGTGGCTGTGGCTTACTGGCTAAAGTTCTGGTTTCTGTCTCTGGCTTGGCTAAATGGCATCTCTCTGACTCTTCCTTCTTTCTCCCAGCATTCAATTTAGTTTTCCCCACCTCACTCTGTTCCCCTATAACTCTGCTATAGACCTAAAGCAGTTCCTTTATTAACCAATGGTAGTCATAGCATACAGAAGGAAATCCCACATCATATTGATCTCAATATTAAGTAATAAGTAGCTGTAAAAAAGTGTATGTGTTCATGGATAAGATTTGGAAATAAATTTATTTAGCAGATTATTAAGTAAAATAATAAAGATGTATTTTTAAATTTGTTTTTTTAATAAGCCTAGGTATCAACCTACAAGATAAACTCTCATTGAACAGGAAATAAAACACATGAACTTGACTGTTACAGTGTCATTATATCAAGATTATTTGCCCATGGTTACATTGAGAGAATCTCAATAGTTTCCAAATACTGGGGAGGAAAAGTAGGCTATACATAATAATGTGGAAAATGAAAAAGTCCATCCATGTATACACAGGAGAGAATTTGGAGTGCGCAATATACCTTTCAAGAAAAAAGTAGACTACTAATACATATTAAGCCCGATTAAAAAACAGCAGAAGACAATTCTTTTTTCTTTTTTATTGCTTTATTGAGCTATATATGTTTCTTCACTCCCCTCTCCTCCTTCTCCCTCACTCTCTGCCCTCTTCTATGATCTCCATGCTCCCAGTTTACTCAGGAGATCTTGAAAAGACAATTATTTTAAATATCTTTTTGCTAAGTGTAAAATGGCATTGTGGTGAAGAAATCTAAATATAGCTGAGAAGAAAATCCTCACTAGGAAAAGTTGAAACCACTGTGAAAACTGAAAAGAAAATTAAGAGGAAAGATGACTTTTTATTAGTGTGGTATGAGTTTGAGATTTAGTGCTTAATAAGTTTTTTTCCCAGATTCAGAGCTACCACGGAAACACACATTCATTCTAAAACCAACATGCAAGAAAATCTATTCTTAAAAAATTACAAAACTTAGGCAGGGAGGTGGTGGTATCTCCTTTAACCCCAGCACTCAGGAGTCAGAGACAGGTGGATCTCTGTGAGTTTGAGGCCAGCCTGGTCTACAAGAGCTAGTTCAGGACAGCCAGGGTTGTTACACAGAAAAAGTCTGTCTCCAAAAATAAAAAAAGAAATAATAGTAACAACAACAAGAACAATAATAATAATAATAATAATAATAATAATAATAATAATGAAACTCAGAATCAAGTAAGAATTAAATTTCTCTCATTAATATAAATAAATAATACTAATAAACCAAGCATGATGACACATGGATAATGTTGCCTCTTTAAGGTGGAGGAAGAAGGATAAGGAGATCAAGGATAACTTCTACCACAAAGGAAGTCTGAACAACAACAGAAACAATTTCACCACCACAAACAACGGAAATGATCATGTTGAAAGATGAAAATTTTAAATGTACTGGGGGAAAAAAAAGCAGCTAAAAGAAAACTGCAAACCTAGAAAACACATTCAATGAAAAGATATTTAATAATCAGATAAACGTGTATTTAGATATTTAGATATTAGATAAATGAAGTTATTTATCACCACCAGAAGAAACTTAAAAAATATTTTTATGCACACCTATGTATCAAATCTGTAAGTTTTAAATGACAAACAATTCTGTTGTCTGTAGAAGCTAATTGATTTTGCACAAGGTAACTTAGTTATGAAATTAGCTTCCCAATGTTAGCTGAGAAACCAGATTGCAAGCATAGCGCCATAGTTTTTTACTATGCCCATTGAAGCTAGCAGTTCCCAGAGTTCCCCACATCTCTGTTGGACTTGCCTACAAATCAGTTCTTCTGACATCCTCCTCTGGTCTGGTAATTTATTAGGACAGCTTCTAGAATCTGGCAGGATTATTATTAGAATTATTTACAGTTATTGCCTTGCTATGGAGGATTCAGTTAAAGAACAATCAGGTGAAAGAGATTGGGAGTATGGAGGTGTAGGAAAAGTTTCCTGATGTCATGTCATTAAGGTTGACATGAAAAGGCAGTATACAATACACTTCTTACAGACTTCAACATGCATTACTCATAGTTGTGATGGCAGAGTGTTTAAGAACAGTGCAGCCACAGGCTCTGATTTAGTACAGTCTTCATTTCCCTTGCTGTTAAGGAGCATTTTTTTTTCCCCGCAGAGACAGCCATCAGATTCAAAGGATTATTCAGGAACTTTTGAAAATTTCATTCAAATGATTGGAAAATACAAAAGAAATTGATAAATTCCTAAACACATATGGCATATCTTCCATGCTTATGAGAACTAAAATTAATGTCATGGAAATAATTTTCACCAAAACCACTACAGATTTAATGCAATCCTATGCCATTCTTCATAGACATGGAAAGGCAATCCTGTAATTCATATTGCAGCAGGAAATACAAAATATCACAAAGAGCCAAAGCAGAAGAAAGAACATAATCCTGGGCATATCAACACCTGGTAATATTGCATATCCAAAGTACAAAATCTGTGATGGTCCTAGCAAAAAACTTGTAAGTATCAGTGAGATAGTGGACCCCGAAATAAATCAACACCTGACTTTTTTTGTTCTACATTTTAAAGAAAAGATATCCTCCTTAACAAACGGTTCTAGGAAAACTAAGTATTGAAATACAGAAAAATGAAATCTCTGCATTTTTTGTAATGCACAGAAATCAATTCAAAGTGGATCAAGGCTCTAATATAAAGCACAAAACTCTGAAAGTGTCATAGAAAACATAAGAAAATCCTTCATGATACCAGAAAAAGTAAAGCCTTTCTAAAAATAACTCATGAAACAATGTTACAAATTGACAAATGGTACTTTCTAAAGTGAAAAACTTCTGCTCTGGAAATGAAACAATTAACTAAATTAAGAGACAGGCTAGATAAAGAGAGAAAGACTTTTGTAGATGTCTGTCCGAGGAACTATGTAAAGATTTAAAGATGAATATACTAAAACAACTGATCCAATTGATAAATTGGTAAACTCAATGAACAGAATATTCTAAAATGTGGAAGTCCAACTGAACGACAAACTGATGACATAGTGCCCTGTATCCTTAGCCATCACCTCAATGCTACTCAAAACTATACTGAAGTTTATTTCATTTAAAAAACAAGTAACAACACACACTGACAATGATACAGCAGATAAAAGAACATTTATAGGATCGTGGTGTAATGGTAGATTGGTCTAGTTTTGACAAAAATGGAGGCTCTTTATATATCTAAAGCTAGAACCACCATGGGATCTGTGACCTTATTGAAATCTATGTCAGAATGCTACTGACATGTCTTCATATCTTTACACAGGACAATATGATTTCCTGAGCCATGCTGGGGAATCAGCCTGGCTATTTCCTAAATTTTGTATTCTACCATTAAATCATTTTTATATTTATAATCAAAAAACTAGAGATGAGAGTGGGAAAAGCAAGGGAACTAACAGGAGCAGGGGAATTGATGTGAGTGAATGTGGTCAAATTATGAAATCATGCTTAAATGGAAATGGATTTCTTTGCCCTATCACTATACTTGCTTTGGAACACACTAAAAGAAAAAGAAGCCTTGCTGCTTAGGTTGCTTCCTCACTATATTGCTGTCAATTACTCCATTCAAGTCTCTCAAAATACTTATTTTCCAAACAACAATTCACACATATTCATAATCATATGTTTCCTAATATATTGCACTGATATTTTATATAGATTTGTGTCTGAGGACTTCTCTGACTTCTCATCCTTTTAACTTGACTTACATTTAGCTACTTCTGGTACTTGTTGATAAAAAATTTCAGAGAATTTCCTTTTCTGCTCTGTCACTTTCAGTTTATGTTTTTGAGCCAAAGAAAATTTCCTTTTGACTGCATATAGTCAAATATTGTATTAAAATCACCAATTTACTAATTTGTGTCTTGTGTTTGAGCCATTTAATCCTTTCCACTTAACATAATCTTTGGGACTGGAGCAGTAGCTAAGTGGGTAAGAGCACTTGCTAGCTCTTACAGAGGACCACAGTATCTTTACCACATTAGGTGGTTTACAGTCATCTGGGACATCAGCTCAGCTGCCATAAGACACCTCTGAGATCCACAAGCACCTGAACATACAGATACACATAGATACAGATACTTTCTAAAGCAGAAATCAATGTTAAGGAAAGAAAATATGTGTCCTTAGAACAATTCACTCTTTTCTAAAAATTGTGTGTGTGTATGTGTGTGTCTGTGTGTGCATGTGTGTGTGTGGAGAGAGAGAGAGGGGGGGGCGAGAGAGAGAGGGAGAGAGGTGTAGGTGTGGGTTTGTGCACACCACATTGTATATGAGAGAGAGTCAGAAAATAATTTTTTAGAGTTAGCTGTCTCCCTGATCCTTTACACAGATTCCTCTACATCAGACTCTGTCTCCAGACTGTGAAGCAAGATCTTTACTTGCTGAGCCACCTCCAGGTTCAGGATGGTCTTTGTCCTTCTTTTCCACCCTGATATTTCCTCTTAAGTCTCACTCTTGTGACTTTTGTTCATTTTTGTTTTACTTATATAACATGCTGTTGTTTACTCTGTTGTGGAATATTGTTTTAAGATGCATTACATTTGTTTATGCTGTGGAACATTTGTTTTAATGATGCAAATTTGTGTTGCATTCTTTTATGTTGCATTTCTTTAACTCTGTGAAGCTGTAATTTTTTGCCTGCCTAAAACACCTGATGGGCTAATAAAGAGCTGAAGGTCCAATAGTGATGCAGGAAAAAGGGGAGGCAGGGTTGGCAGAGAGAGAGAATAAATGGAAAGAGAGATCGAGAAAAGAGAGACGAAGAAGGAGGATGCTAGTGGCCAGTCTCCCAGTTACATAGCCATCCAGTAAGAGCTAAGGCTGGGTATTTAAAAGTAAGAATACGCATTTGTGTCATGATTTAGAAGCTAGGTAGATGGCACCCAGAAAGAGAAAAGAGTTTAAAAAGTTAAAAAGAAAAAAAAAAAGAGAATAAACAACAACACTTTGGTGTTCTAATGTGGGGCCAGAGAAAAGAAAATCCAGCAACACTTTCTTTCTTACTTTATTCTCAGGGATTTATATTTTCATTTAATTAATAACAGTCTTGTATGAGGGTTAACTTTCAACTGAACTTCTTCAGTCATAGACCAAAATTTAAAATGGCTCATTGTTGATATATGGTAGATATTTAGATTAGAAGTCATCCTGGTCTACACAGTAGATTCCATGACAGTCTTGTCTATTTAGAAGGCCTATGTATCAAAAATAAAATTAATCAAAACACAATATCAAGTTTTATATACAGATACCATGTAATCACTCAGCACATTCTAATTTCTGCTAACCCTACATGTATAGCATGTCTCCCACAGGTAAACATTTTGGTTCCAGTCAGTCTTGTCTATGTAGAAGGCCTATGTATCAAAAATAAAATAAATCAAAACACAAAATTTTATATACTGATATCATGCAATCCCCCAGCAGAATGCAACAAAAATTTGCATCATTAAAATAAATGTTTCACAGAATAACCAAAAGTAATGCATCTTAATAAATAATATTGCATCAGGACCTCAAGGGGCCTTGATCCAGTGCCAGTGGATACAGCCAGACCAGTCCTGGGCCATCAAGGGGCCCTGATCCAGTGCTGGTGGATACACCCGGACCGAGGGACCAAGCCACCGAAACTCTCCTGACCACATTCGAAGGAAGAGATGGGCAGGTGCCAATCCAAGAATTCCTCCAGGAACCTGAAAAGCAACATGATAATACCAGAATGCAGCGAGTATGCAACAGGAAAACCTGAACAACCTAACCCAGAAGAAGTAGAAGAAATTGACTTTAAACGTAACGTTATGAAAGTGATAGAGACCTATAAAGAAGAGGTGAAAAACTCCTTTAAAGAAAGGGATGAGAATACTAACAAAAAGTTAGAAGAAACGAATAAATTCCTCAAAGATACCCTCGAAAACCAAGAAAAAGCAATCAATCAGGTAACGGAAACAGTTCAAAACTTGAAAACTGAAATGGAGGCAATGAAGAAAACACAAACTGAAAGATGGTGGGATATGGAAAATCTGGATAAACGAATAGGAACCACAGAGACAAGTATAATCAACAGAATACAAGAGAAAGAAGAAAGAATCTCAGACGCTGAAGATACTATAGAGAAAATAAACTCAGTGATCGAAGAAAACAACAAATCCAACAAATTCACAACACAAAACATCCAGGAAATCTGGGTATATTCTACAAAATTATTGAAGAAATCTTTCCCAACCTAAAGAAGGACATTCCTATGAAGGTTTAAAAAGCATACAGAACACCAAATAGGCTGGATCAAAAAAAAAAATCCCCTCGCCATATAATAATCAAAACACAAAACATACAGAATAAAGAAAGAATATTAGGAGCTGCAAAGGATAAAGGTCAAGTAACATATAAGGATAAACCTATCAGAATTACACATGACTTCTCTATGGAAACCATGAAAGCCAGAAGGTCTTGGATAGATGTGCTGCAGATACTAAGAAACCATGGATGCAAGCCCAGACTACTATACTCAGCAAAGCTTTGTTTTACCATCAATGAGGAAAACAAGTTTTTCCATGATAAAAACAAATTTAAGCAATATATAGCCACAAACCCAGCCTTACAGAAAGTACTAGAAGGAAAACCACAACTAAAGGAAGAAAACAACACCCATAATAACACAGACATCTAACAAGCCTACACCAACTCAACTCAAAGAAGGGAGACACACAAATCCTACCACCAAAAAGAAAATAACCGGAGTTAACAACCAATGGTCATTAATAACGCTTAATATCAATGGACTCAACTCACCTATAAAAAGGCACAGGTTAACAGAATGGATACAAAAATAGGATCCAACATTCTGCTGTTTACAAGAAACACACCTCAACCACAATGAAAGACATTATTTGAGAGTAAAGGGTTTGGAAAAGGTTTTTCAATCAAACGGCCCTAAGAAACAAGCAAGTGTGGCTATACTAATATCTAACAAAATCGACTTCAAACTAAAATCAGTCAGAAGAGATGGAGATGGACACTTCATACTCTTAAAAGGAAAGAGTCATCAAGATGAAGTCTCAATCCTGAATATCTATGCCCCTAATATAAAAGCACCCACATTTGGAAAAGAAACATTACTAGAACTCAAAGCACACATCAAACCCCACACACTAATAGTAGGAGATTTCAACACTTCTCTCTCACCAATGAACAGGTCAACCAGACAGAAACTTAACAGAGAAATATGAGAACTAACAGATGTAATGAACCAAATGGACTTAATAGACATCTATAGAACACTCCACCCAACCAGGAAAGAATACACCTTCTTCTCAGCATCTCATGGAACCTTCTCGAAAATTGATCATGTACTCGGTAACAAAGCAAACATCCACAGATACAAAAAAGTTGGATTAACCACCTGTGTCTTACCGGATCACCATGGAGTACAGTTAGATATAACAACAATTCCACCCCCAAAAAGGATACAAACTCATGGAAACTGAACAGTCAACTACTGAACCACTCCTGGGTCAAGGAAGAAATAAAGAAAGAAATTAAAGTCTTCCTTGAATTCAACGAAAATAAAGAAACAACATACACTAACCTATGGGACACTATGAAAGCAGTGCTAAGAAGAAAGTTCATAGCACTTAGTGCCCATATAAAGAAAATGGAGAAAGCACACATTAGTGACTTAACAGCACACCTGAAAGCTCTAGAAAAAAAAAGAAGCAGACTCACCCAGGAGGAGTAGAAGACTGGAAATAATCAAATTGATGGCTAAAATCAACAAAATAGAGACACAGAAAACAATCCAAAAATCAATGAAATGAAGAGCTGGTTCCTTGCAAAAATCAACAAGATTGACAAACCCTTATCCAAACTAATCAAAAGGCAGAGAGAGAACACTCAAATTAACAAGATCAGAAACGAAAAGGGGAACATAACAACAGACACTGAGGAAATTCAAAGAATCATTAGGTCTTACTACGAAAGCCTGTATGCCACAAAATTGGAAAATGTACAAGAAATGTACATTTTTGTAGATAAATACCATATACTGAAATTAAATCAAGACCAGGTGAACAATTTAAATAGACCTATCAGTCGCGAGGAAATAGAAGCTGTCATCACAAACCTCCCAACCAACAAAAACCCAGGACCAGATGGTTTTAATGTAGAATTCTACCAGAACTTCCAAGAGAGCTAATACCTATACTCCTTAATGTGTTTCACATAGAAGAAACAGAAGGGTCATTGCCAAAATCTTTTTATGAAGTTACAATTACCCTGATAACAAAACCACAGAAAGATGCAACCAAGAAAGAGAATTATAGACCAATCTCACTTATGAACATTGATGCAAAATTCTCAATAAAATACTGGCAAACCAAATCCAAGAACATATTAAAAAAAAAACATCCATTATGATCAAGTCGGATTCATCCCCGAGATGCAGGGCTGGTTCAACATATGAAAATCAATCAATGTAATCCATCATATAAATAAACTGAAAGAGAAAAAACATATGATCATTTCATTAGATGCTAAAAAAGCATTTGACAAAATTCAACACCCCTTTATGATAAATGTCTTGGAGAGATTAGGGATACAGGGATCATATCTAAATATAATAAAAGCAATATATAGCAAGCCGACAGCTAACATCAAATTAAACGGAGATAAACTCAAGGCGATTCCACTAAAATCAGGAACAAGACAAGGCTGTCCACTATCGCCATATCTCTTTAATATAGTGCTTGAAGTCCTAGCAATAGCTGTAAGACAAAATAAGGAGATCATGGGGTTTCGAATTGGAAAAGAAGAAGTCAAACTTTCGTTATTTACAGATGATATGGTAGTGTACATAAGTGACCCCAAAAACTCTACCAAATACTTTCTATAGCTGATAAATACCTTCAGTGAAGTGGCAGGATACATGATTAACTCCAAAAATCAGTAGCCCTCCTATACACAAAGGATAAAGAAACAGAGAGGGAAATCAGAGAAACATCACCTTTCACGATAGCCACAAATAGCATAAAGTATCTTGGGGTAACACTAACGAAGGAAGTGAAAGATCAATTTGACAAGAACTTTAAGACCTTGAAGAAAGAAATCGAAGAGGATACCAGAAAATGGAAGGATCTCCCATGCTCCTGGATTGGTAAAATCAATATAGTAAAAATGGCAATTCTCCCAAAGGCAATCTATAGATTCAGTGCAATCCCCATCAAAATCCCAACAAAATTCTTCATAGACCTTGAGAGAACAATAACTAACTTTAATGGAAAAACAAAAAGCCCAGGATAGCCAAAACAATCCTATATAATAAAGGAACTGCCGGAGGCATTACCATCCCTGACTTCAAACTCTATTACAGAGCTACAGTAATGAAAACAGGTTGGTATTAGCATAAAAAGAGAGACGTTGACCAATGGAATCGAATTGAAGACCTGGATATTAATCCACAAACCTATGAACACCTCGTATTTGACAAAGAGAAAATGATACAATGGAAGAATGAAAACATTTTTAACAAATGGTGCTGTCATAACTGGATGTCAAACTGTAGGAGAATGAAATTAGACCCTTATCTATCACCATGCACAAAACTCAAGTCCAAATGGATTAAAGACCTCAATATAAATCCAACCACACTGAAACTGATAGAAGAGAAAGTGGAAAGTAGCCTGCAATACATGGGCACTGGGGACTACTTCTTATGTAAAACCCCAATGGCGCAGACAAAAATGAACAAAATGGGACCTCCTGAAACTGAGAAGCTTCTGTAAAGCAAAAGACACAGTCAATAAGACAAAAAGCATCCCACTGAATGGGAGATCTTCACCAACCCCACATCAGACAAAGGTCTGATCTCTGAAATATACAAAGAACTCAAGAAACTAGACATTAAAATTCTAAATACACCAATTAAAAAATGGGGTAATGATCTGAATAGAGAATTCTCAACAGAAGAAGTTTGAAAGGTCAAAAGATACGTAAGGTCATGTTCAACTTCCTTAGCCATCAGGGAAATGCAAATCAAAATAACATTGTGATACCATCTTACACTTGTCAGAATGGCTAAAATCAAAAACACCAACGATGGCCTATGCTGGAGAGGATGTGAAGTAAGGGGAACTCTCATCCATTGCTGGTGGGAATGCAAACTTTTGCAACCTCTTTGGAAATCAGAGTGGCGGTTTCTTAGGAAACTGGGAATCAACCTACCTGAGGATCCAGCAATACCACTCTTGGGAATATACCCAAGAGATGCCCAATCATACTACAAAATCATTTGTGCAACTATGTTCCTAGCAGCATTATTTGTAATAGCCAGAACCTGGAAACAACCTAGGTGCCTCTCAATGGAAGAATGGATCAAGAAAGTGTGGAATATATACACGTTAGAATACTACTCAGCGGTAAAAAACAATGACATCTTGAATTTTGCATGCAAATGGATGGAAATAGAAAACGCTATCCTGAGTGAGGTAACCCAAAACCAAAAAGACGATTATGGTATGTACTCACTCATTATTGGACCCTAGCCATAAAACAAAGTACACTAAGCTTATAGCTAACAATCCCAGAGAAGCCAAATAGCAAGGTGAACCCAAAGAAAAATATATATAGATCCTCCTGGAAATTGGAAGCAAACAAGTTCGCCAGGCAAAATTAGGAACCAAGGGAGTGGGCACAGAGGTGGGGTAAGGGGTGTTGGGGAAGGGGAGACGGGAAAGGAGAAGAGAGGGGGGAAGGACTGGGGAGAGCTTGGGGGAGTGGGAGGGTAGAGATGGAGGAAAGGTGGATATTGGAGACGGGAATAAGATATCTACATTAAGGGAGTCATTTTGGGACTGGCAAGATATTTGGCTCTAGAGGGGATCCCAGGTGGCCACGGGGATGTCCCCAGCTAGGTACTTGGGCAGCAGAGGAGAGGGTGCCTATACTAGCTTCCTCCCATAGTCACATTGATGAATATCTTGATCACTACCATAGAAATTTCGTCCGATGGATGGAGGTAGAGACAGAGACCCACATTCACATCAGAGCAATGGACTGCGCTCCCAAGGTCCAGTCGAAGAGCAGAAGGTGGGAGAAGATGAGAAAGGAAGTTAGGAGCGTGAGGGGTTGGTCCACCCACTGAGACAATGTGCCTGAACTAATGGGAGCTCACCAAATCCAGCTGGACTGGGATTGAAGGAGCATATGATCAAACTAGACTCTCTGAATGTGGCTGCCATTGGGGGCAGAATGAGAAGCCATCAACAATGACACTGGGACCTATCTCTTCTGCATGTATTATCTTTTTGGGAACCTAGTCTATTTGGATGCACACCTTCCTAGGCCGGGATGGAGAGGGGAGGGCCTTGGACTTCCCACAGGGCAGGGTACCATGCCCTCTTTTAAGGAAGCAGGGGGAGGGAGGAGAGGTTGGGGGAGCGGGAGGGGACTGGAAGAAGGGGAGGAATTGTAAATTTTTTTGAATAAAAAAATAAA
>PVIU01029318.1:0-17729 GCA_004026605.1 Ondatra zibethicus
CACACACACACACACACACACACACACACACACACACACACACACACACATATATATATATACACATATATTTTGGGTGTATGTGTAGGTTAAGGACTCATGGACATTTCTGTATCTAGTTTGGCATGTTCATAGGTGTCATCCTTATTCAGCTCACACTTGGGTAGTCATGTTGGTGAGACTTTATGGATATAGTTTCTGATATTACTAGGAGACACAAGATCATAGAAAACTTACTTATCCTTTAGCTTTTAGAATATTTCTGCCTTCTCTTCTGCAATGTTCCTTGAGCCTTTGGATGGGGAATGTTTTGCACACATACCTATTAAAATTGGATTTTGCAGCTCTGCATTTTAACTGGTTGTGGTATTCTGTCAACCTGTTGCAAAGAATGTCCTTGATAAAGAATGAATACTACACCTAGTTGTGGGTATAAGGACACATGACTATATATTGTTGGTTGTTTTTTATTCTTTGCTTTTTGACTCCTTGCAGGGCCTGCCACTCATATCTCAAATAAATCCATGGAGGCTTATTCTTTCTTACGAATGCCTTGCCTTAGCTCAGCTTGTTTCTAGACAGATTTTCTTAAATGAATCTGCCTACCTTATTCTTCTGGGATTTTTACCTTTCTCTATTTCTGTACATTTTTCTTTACTTCTTGCTCAGTGGCTTGCTGTGTAGCTGGGTGACTGGCCCCTGGAGTACTCCTTTCCTTCTCCTTTTGCTCCCTTGTCTTTCTTCCCAGGTTTCTCCTCCTATTTATTCACTCTGCTTGCAAGCCCTGCCTATCCTTTCTGCCTGGCTATTATCTGTTCAACTCTTTATTAGACCAATTAGGTGTTTGGGACAGGCAAAGTAACACAGCTTCACAGAGTTAAACAAATGCAACATAAAAGAATGCAATGGATCTTTGTATCATTAAATAAATGTTCTACAGCATAAACAAATGTAACACATCTTAAAGTAAAAATATTCCACGACGACTATAGACTGTTGCTAGGGATTATGTTGTTTAATTAAATTAATGGTTGTAGATTTTCCTTCTATAACCATGATTTCACCAGTAGTACTGATAAGTTAACTAGGGTTTCAGTACCAGGTGTGGTCTCCTTATTGTTGAGTGCATTTTAAGTCCAATTAAAGTGCTGTTGGGTACCATCAAGTAATGTGTGCCACTTCTGCACATGTAGGGTTATCATGTCATGCTATTTCTTGATGTGGTTCATTGGCATCATAAGTGGAAAGGACTTTTGGGTCCCTCCCTCCATTCTTTGGATGTATGCATGGCATGTTCTGGTACCATGGAAACTAGTCTTTACAAAAGGGGAAACTAGGTTTGCTCCAGTTTAGGTGTATCTTGGCCCTATTTCTGACATGCATGGTGTCTTAAGCAACAGAAATTTTCCAATTCTGGGGGCTTATCAAAGGCACCAGAAAAATAGGCTGAATGTTTTGGGAGTCTCTTGGATATCCCTGGACAACAATGCAATAGAGAGCTTCTCATGACTAGTATTTTCTTGAGGTAGTCTTTGACTCAAGGAGGGAACAACATCAACCCAAATGAGAAAAGGGCATTAAAACTATTTATGTATACTTATACGTTTAATTATGTGCATTATCAGGGTTTTATTTGGTAAACAGCCAGTCATACAATTCCTTGTGGCTCCTTCAGACATACATATTGTTATATATCCACCTCCCTCCTTCTCTTGTATTACTTACCTTCTCGTTCCTTAAGGAGTCTTTCCTCACTCCCTGTCAGATCACTTGCATCATGCTATTTTCTTTTAGCCTCTTGCCACCTTCTTCTGTATTTACCTCTCTCCTCCTCTCTAAGATGAGCCCCCTTTCCCATTTCTCCGATTAGATAATTGTACCCTGCTATCTCCATCTCTATTGCTCCTCAACCTCCCCTTCTTGGC
Source organism: Ondatra zibethicus (assembly GCA_004026605.1). NCBI lineage: Eukaryota > Metazoa > Chordata > Mammalia > Rodentia > Cricetidae > Ondatra > Ondatra zibethicus. The sequence goes on from PVIU01029318.1 coordinate 1,926, forward strand.
AATGGTCTCCCATTTTACTTTTTAAAATTATTTTTATTGAGATCTAAATTTTTCTCTGCTCACCTCCCTGCCTTCTCCCCTCCCCTTCAATGCTCTCTCCCAAGGTACCCATGCTCCCAATTTACTCAGGAAACCTTGTCTTTTTCTAAGTCCCATGTAGATTAGATCCATGTATGTCTCTCTTAGAGTCCTCATTGTTGTCTAGGTTCTCTGGGATTGTGATTTGTAGGCTGGTTTTCTTTGCTTTATGTTTAAAAACCACCTATGAGTAAGTACATATGATAATTGTCTTTCTGTGTCTGGGTTACCTCATTCAAAATAATGTTTTCTAGCTCCATCCATTTGCCTGCAAATTGCAAGATGTGATTATTTTTTCTGCTGTGTAGTACTCCATTGTGTAAATGTACCACATTTTTCTTATCCATTTTTCAGTCGAGGGGCATTTAGGTTGTTTCCAGGTTCTGGCTATGACAAAAAATGCTGCTATGAACATAGTTGAGTACATGTCCTTTTGGCACAATTGAACATTCTTTGGGTATATATCCAAAAGTGGTATTACTAGGTCTTGAGGAAGGTTGTTTCCTAATTTTCTGAGAAATCGCCATACTGATATCCAAAAGGGGCTGTACCAGCTTGCACTCCCACCAGCAATGCAGGAGTGTTCCCTTTACCCTACAACCTCTCCAGCATAAGTTGTCATCAGTGTTTTTGATCTTGGCCATTCTTATAGGTGTAAGATTGAATCTCAGAGTTGTTTTGATTTGCATTTCTCTGATGACTAAGGATGTTGAACATTTCCTTAAGGGTCTTTCAAACAATTTAGATTCCTCTGTTGAGAGTTCTCTGTTTAGGTCTGTACTCCATTTTTTAATTGGATTATTTGTTCTTTTGATGACCAATTTCTTAAGTTCTTTGTATATTTTGGAGATCAGGCCTCTGTCGGATTAGGGGGTTGGTGAAGATGTTTTCCCATTCTGTAGGCTGTCATTTTGTCTTGTTGACCATATCCTTTGCTTGACAGAAGCCTTTCAGTTTCAGGAGGTCCAATTTATTAATTGTTTCTCTCAGTGTCTGTGCAACTGGGGTTATATTTAGGAAGTGGTCTCCTGTGCCAATGTGTTCAAGTGTATTTCCCACTTTCTCTTGTATGAGGTTCAGTGTGGCTGGCTTTCTGTTGAGGTCTTTGATCCATTTGGACTTGAGTTTTGTGTGTGGTGATAGATATAGGTCTATTTTCATTCTTCATGTTGATATCCAGTTATGCTAGCACCACTTGTTAAATATGCTTTCTTTTTCCATTTGTTATTTTTGGCTTCTTTGTCAAAAATCAGGTGTTCCAAGATGTGTGGATTGATATCTGGGTCTTCCATTCAGATCCATTGGTCCTCCTGTCTGTTCTTATGCCAATCCCAGGCTGTTTTTTAGTACTGTAGCTCTGTAGTAGAGTTTGAAGTCAGGGATTGTGATGCCTCCAGAAGTTCCTTTATTGTACACGATTGTTTTGGCTATCCTGGGCTTTTTGCTTTTCCATATGAAGTTGAGTATCATTCTTTTGAGGTCTCTGAAGAATTTTGCTGGGATTTTGATGGGTATTGCATTGAATCTGTAGATTGCTCTTGGCAAGATTTTACCATTTTCATTCTACCTATCCAAGAGCATGGTAGATCTTTCCACTTTCTGGTGTCTTCTTCAATGTCTTTCTTCAAAGATTTAACGTTCTTATCATACAAGTCTTCCACTTGTTTGGTTAGAGTTACTCTGAGATATTTTATGCTATTTGTGGCTATTGTAAAGGGTGTTGAATCTCTGATTTCTTCCCCAGCCCTTTTATCATCTGTGTATAGGAGGGCTACTGCTTTTTTTCAGTTAATCTTGTATCCCACAACATTACTGAAAGTGTTTATGAGTTGTAGAAGTTCCTTGGTAGAATTTTTGGGATTGCTTATGTAAACTATCGTATCATCAGAAAACAGTGAGATTTTGACTTCTTTTCTAATTTGTATTCCCTTGATCTCCTTTTGTTGCCTTATTGCATTAGCTAGGACCTCAAGAACTATATTGAATAGATACGTAGAGTGGATAACCTTGTCTTGTTCCTGATTTCAGTGGAATCGCTGGGAGTTTCTCTCCATTTAGTTTGATGTTGGCTGTTGGCTTGCTGTATATTGCCTTCACTATGTTTACGTATGTTCCTTGTATCCCTGCTCTCTCCAAGACCTTTATCATGAAGGGATGTTGTATTTCGTTGAATGCTTTTTCGGCATCTAATGAGATGATCATGTGGTTTTTATTTTATAGTTTGTTTATATGGTGGATTACGTTAACAGATTTTCATATGTTGAAGCATCCCTGCATCTCTGGGATGAAGTCGACTTGATCATAGTGGATGATGGTTCTGATGTGTTCTTGGAATTGATTTGCCAGTATATTATTTAGTATTTTGCATCAATGTTTATGAGTGAGATTGGTCTGTAATTCTCTTTCTTAGTAATGTCTTTCTGTGGTTTGGGTATCAGGGTAATTGTAGCTTCATAAAAAGAGTTTGACAATGTTCCTTCTGTTTCTATTGTGTCAAATAATTTGAGGAGTATTGGTACTAGATCTTCTTTGAAAATCTTGTAGAATTCTGAGCTGAACCATCTATTCCTGTTTTTTTTTGATTTGGAGACTTTTGATGACTCTTTCTATTTCTTCAGCAGTTATAGGTCTGTTTAATTTACTTATCTGGTCTTGACTTAATTTTGGTAATTGATATTTATCCAGAAAGTTGTCCATTTCCTTTAAGTTTTCCAATTTTGTGGCGTATAGGTTTTTGAAATATGACCTGATGATTCTCTGGATTTCCTCAGTGCCTGTTGTTATGTTCCCTTTTCATTTCTGATTTTGTTAATTTGGATATTCTCTCTCTGCCTTTTGGATAATTTGGATAAAAGTTTGTGTATCTTGTTGATTTTCTCAAAGAACCAGCTCTTTGTCTCATTGATTCTTTGTATTTTTTATGTTTCTATTTTATTGATTTAAGCCCTCAATTTCATTACTTCCTGTCATCTACTACTCCTGGGGAGTCTACTTATTTTTGTTCTAGAGCTTTCAGGTATGCTATTAGGTCACTAGTGTGAGCTTTCTTCACTTTCTTTATGTAGGCACTTAGTGCTATGAACTTTCCTCTTAGCACTGCATTCATAGTGTTCCATAGGTTTGTCTATATTGTGCCTTCATTTTTGTCGAATTCTAGGAAGTCTTTAAATTCTTTCCTTATTTCTTTCTTCTTTGACCCAATGGTGGTTCAATAGAGCACTGTCTAATTTCCATGTGTTGTGGGCTTTCTGAAATTAGCGTTGGTGTTAATTCTAATTTTAAACCATGGGGTTACTCCAATTTTTGTTTTGGTATCTCTTGAGGTTTGTTTTGTTACTGAGTATGTGGACAATTTTAGAGAAGTTTCCATGAGGTGCTGAGAAGGTATTTTTTTTGTGTGTTTGGGTGGAATATACTGTAGATGTCTGTTAAGCCCATTTGAATTATGACAGTTCTCTTATTTCTCTGTTAAGTTTTTGTCTGGTTGACCTGTCCATTGTGGAGAGTGAGGTGTTGAAGTCCTACTAATATTGTGTGGGGTTTGATGTGTGATTTAAGCTTTAATAATGTTTCTTTTCCATATTTGGGTGCTGTTGTATTTGGGGCATAGATGTTCAGAATTCAGACTTCATCTTGATGGATTTTTTTTCTGTGATGAGCATGAAGTGTCCTTCTCCATCTCTTCTGATTGATTTTAGTTTGAAATTTATTTTGTTAGCTATTAGGATAGCTACACCAGCTTGTTTATTAGGTCCTTTTGATTGGAAAATCTTTTCCCAACTCTTTACTCTGAGGTAATGTCTATTGTTGAGGTTGAGGTGTGATTTTTGTATACAGTAGAAGGATGATGGATCCTGCTTTCATTTCCATTCTCTTAGCATGTGTCTTTTTATAAGTGAATTGAATCCATTCATATTAAGAGATATTAGTGATCAGTGATTGTTAATTACTGTTATTTTTTGGTGGTAGTGTTTGTCTGTTTCCCTTCTTTGGTGGTGTGAGGTTATCGGTTTCCTGTGTTTTTGTGGGTGTAGTTAACTTTCTTGGGGTGGAGTTTTCCTTCTAGTATTTTCTGTAGGGCTGGATTTGTGGATAGGTATTGTTTAAATGTGGTTTTATCACAGAATATCTTGTTTTCTCCATGGATGGTGGGTATAGTAGTCCAAGCTTGTACTTGTGGTCTTATAGTGTCCTCAGCACATCTGCCCAGGACCTTCTGGCTTTCATGCTTTCCATTGAGAAGTCGGGTGTAATTCTGATAGGTCTGTCTTTATATGTTACTTGGCCTATTTCCTTTGTGGCTCTTAATATTCTTTCTTTCTTCTGTATGTTTTGCATTTTGATTATTATATGGTGAGGAGCCTTTTATTTTTTGTCTAGACTATTTCATGTTCTGTAAGCTTTTTGTACCTTTATAGGCTTATCCTTCTTTAGGTTGGGAAAGTTTTCTTCTATAATTTTGTTGAATGTGTTTCCTCTGCCTTTGATCTTGAGTTCTTTTCCTTCTTCTATCCCTATTATTTTTAGGTTTGGTCTTTTCATAATGTCCCAGATTTCCTGGATATTTTGTGTTAAGAATTTATTGGATTTAACATTTTCTTAGACCAATGAATCAATTTCTTCTATAGTTTCTTCAACACCTGAGATTCTCTCTTTGATCTCTTATATTCTGTTGGCTATGCTTGCATTTGTAGTTCATGTTTATTTACCCAGATTTTCCATTTCCAGAATTCCCTCAGTTTGTGTTTTCTTTATTGTCTCTGTTTCAGATTTCAAGTCTTGAACTGTTTGAACAATTTGCTTCACCCTTTCTATTTTTTCTAGGTTTTCTTGACTTTTTAAAAGAGATTTATTGATTTCTTCCAAAATTTTGTCTTTTCCTCCATTTCTTTAACGGAATTTTTCATTTCCTCTTTATGTGTCTTTATCATCCTCATATAGTTATATTTGAAATTATTTTCTTCTGCTTCTTCTTGGTTAGGATGACCCATCAAGTCTTCCTGTTGTATACAGTAGAAGGATGTTACCATTGGGTTCCTGTGTTACTATGTTGCTTTTTAGGTTGTTGGATAAATTCTTGCATTGGTGCCTACCCATCTCTTCCTCCAAGTGGTGCTTGCAGTGTCTTTGCCTCTTGGAACAATCCTTGCAGTTGCTGTCTGTGTCTTAGAAAGCTGCTCTTGTTCTGCTCTGTACTGTTGTTGTCTATGTCTCAGGGAGCCACTGAGGTCTCTCTTGATCCACTCTCTTGGTCCACTCTCTTGCTCTGCTCTGTGCAGTCACAGCCTATGCTTCAGAGTTTCTTTGAGGTTGTGGGGAATGGGAAGGTTTGACGGCGAATTGGGACTTGTAGTTTACAGGGTCCAGTCGATGGGGTGGGGGTGTTCGAGTAACCTACCAGCAGGAAGCCTGCCTGTTGGTTGGCTAGTGAAGTTGAGGCAGTTAGGGGAGGATTATACAGGAAGTGTGTGATACCATTAAGAAACCAAAACCTATGAATTATAGGCATAGATGAGGGAAAATATTCCCAAGTCAATGGCATAGTGCAGATCTTCAACAAGAAAACTTCCCTAAACTAAGGAAAGACACAAGCATTCAGGTACAAGAAGCATTCAGAAAATCAAACAGACAGTACCAGAGATGAAAAATCTCCATGTACATAATAGTTAAAACACAAAATATACATAAAAATAAAGTGCATGAAAGCTTCAAGAAAAAAGCCATGTATATCACACACTTCCTGAACAATCCTTTCCTGTGTTAAAAAAGCCATGTATATCACACACTTCCTGAACAATCCTGTCCCATGTTAAAAAAGCTTTCATGTTACTTGCTTATCTGGTCTAGATCCTCTATTTTACCTTAGAGATGTGTTATTATTTATTCTGTTTGATTTGTTCTGCTCGTAAGGCTTTCCTTTGTGTTTTCTTATTTTGATACTGATTTTTTTCAGTTTAATCTTTATTCCTTTTCAGTGCTTCTATCTCCAGATTAAATTCCATTCTCAGATATTAGACTTCCTTCATTTCCAACATCTTATGTTTGTTTTTCTTGGACATCACTCCAGTTTTTACTCTTTTTAAGCTCTTTCTCCTTGATTTCATTTAGGTGTTTCTTTGTGTCTTCTTTAACCTCCTTGAGTTATGTGATGAGGCTTATGATTGCCCTTTTAGATTCTGTGTCCTGGAGTTCATCTATGTAGTTCATATTGGCTGACATTTCTACAGGACTGGTAGGTTTTGGAGAGAAAATGCAAGTTTTATGTTTCATACTATTGGTATTCTTGTTAAGAGATTTGGTTGTGTGAACTTCCTTTGTCATTTTTGAGTTTTTATGGATAAAGCAGGCTAGTCGAGAAGGGAACATGTGGGTATGGGTTGAGTATAGTCATTGAAAATAGCTTGGGTGGAATGACGTCAGAAGGACAGAGGAGATTGGGCTGGTTCACAAATGTACTTCCTATTCCAAGATGGTAGTGTGAGGGTAAATCAGTCTGAGTGAAAAGATAGTATATGACTTGGAAGAATTCTGTGATTCATGGGATAGGTATGGAGGATCCTAGCCCGCACATAGATCTTCTTTAGTTGAAGGCAAGGAATGCTAGATTAATCCATTGCACTGGTCATAGGCTGTAGAAAAGATGGGGATGAGTATGTCAGGAGTTCTAACTAGAGGACATATGCAATTTGGGTAGGGAGTGTGTTGGTAGAGGCAACCCAGTAGGGACCGATAGGTAAATACAGGTAGGGTGGCTTCTGAGAGGAAATGGTTTGGCTGCAGTAGAGGCAGGGTTGGTAGGATTCTGCTATGGCTTGGGATGTATAACCCATACTAAATCCTAGAGGATGAAATGGCAAATCTGGGTATATTTGGGGTGGTGGGGGTGGAGCAAAGTGTCCTGTGAGTGAATGTATGTAGAATATGTCCTTGCAGAAATATAGAGGCTTGTTGAGGTGGTGAAATTAGACTGGAGTAAGGGATATGATGGAACCCAGGCTAGATCTAGTTGGTTACAGAAAAGCAAATCTTGAATGATAGGGGGTATTTAAAAGGCTAGACCATGGAGGAGGGTGTGGGAATTCTGTATGGAGTGTGGTGGTAGAGTTTTCCCAAGCCCAAAACTTCTTAAATTCCTAAAGTGTAGCCTAACTTTCTTGACAAGCACAATATGTGGAAGTAGCCAGAAAATTTGAATGACAGTGCTATAATCTCTACTGCAGTGTACTCTGATTCCGCAACAGTTACTATGATCTTCTGAAACTAATTTGTCAATATCTATCAATATTTTTCTGAAACCCCCTTTATGCTAATGCAAATTTGTCTGTGGTAGAAAGTGCCTTCTATGGTCATACCCATATATTTATTTTTATAGCCAAAGAAGAGAACTGTACTTCTATGATGTTTGGTTCTCAGGTGACTCAGATTTCTAGAACTCTGGATTGAAAGTAGAGCTGTTGGATATGAATTAAATGCTGAAGCATTAGTTGCTGATGTATTCATTTTTAGTAGGGATCCTGTAGTTCTATACTTGAACCATAACCCCAACAGAGCAGTAGCACTGTGTAATATACAAAAAAACATTGCTAAGGATGTTGTCCCTTGAAACTACTATTGCTTATCTGCGTGATAAACAGCTTGTTAAAACATGATTAAGCTTGTAGGGTTGTTACCATAACATAATACACTCATGAAATACTTTCTGTCTTTCTTTTTTCTTTTTTTCCTATTTTTTGAGACGAGGGTTCTCTGTGTAGCCCTGGCTATCTTGGAACTCCCTCTGTAGACTGGGCTGGCCTTGAACTCAGAGATATACCTGCTTCTGCCTCCTAAGTGCTGGGCTTAAAGGCTAAGCTAAACCCAGATAAGCAGTTTCTTTCTTATAGTTAATTTTATAATAAATGCTATTAACTTAAGCTTGTAGAACACTGTGGTGGTTTGAAAAAAAAAATGACCTCCAAAGGGAGTGGCACTATTAGGAGTTGTGGTCTTGTTGGTGAAAGTGTGTCACTGTGGGGACAAAATTTCAGGTCTCTTTTGCTGGTTTCCCTCAGTGTGACAGTTTATTGACTTCCTGTTGCCTGAAAGATGTAGGACTCTCAGTTCCTCGAGCACAGCAAGTCTGCCTGCATACTGCCATGCTCCCTGCCATGATGATAATGGAGTGAACCTCCAAAACTGTAAGCCAGCCATCCCAATTAAATGTTTCCTTTATTAGAGTTGCCGTGGTCATGGTGTCTCTTCACAGCAATAAAAACCCTAAGATAAACACACTAATAACCAAATGCTCATTTTTCTAGGTCTCTTGCTCCTGTTTAAAGATGTTTGACTGTATTGTTTCTCAGGTGGAAATGATCATGATGAATAATTTTCCAACTCTAAGATTCAATGATTCTATGATCATACTCTAATAATTATAACCCAGAACTGTTAATGCTTATCAATCTATTTTATACCTGACACATTAAGTATACCTCTTCAAAAGATCTGAAATCAGAAAATTATTGCCATTTTAGAGCCTGGAAAATGAAGATACAGAATGCATAAATTGCTCATTGCAGAAATAACTCACTCAGTGAAAAGACTGGAGAGAAAGAACATTTGACAGGTTTTAAAAAAACATTCTTCAGGGGTAATACCCTGTTTATTTTCATTTATGAAGCTTCTAATGATGATAGCTTCACTTAAGTTACTACCAATTATTTAACAAAGGAATCATCTCTGATCTGAAGACAGCTTAAAGCTAAAATAACTCTTTGAAATCACTTTTTTTTTGAAATGCTCATTGTACTCTCATTATTGGAGGTTTATTTCAAAGACACAAACATCACATAAAACTCCCAATTTATATACTCAAACCACTCAATGCTTGACTTTTAAAATGAATTTTATTGGACAACAAAACCATTTTACCTTAAGATGTGATTTTTCTTGGTCAATTACAGACCCAATTTTGTTTCTATTTTCCCTTGTATTTTCTTGTTGTTTACCATATTTCTTTTCAAAGACCTGCTCCTCCATGCACCACAGTGCTTAGTGAAAACTTGGGATTGAATTGGACCTCTGATTTTTAGAGCTTATTGTTTCGTCTGTTATCCTGAGCCTTTGTCATTTGTTTCTCTGTCTCGGTCTAATGCAGATGTGTGCATATCCATGCCTACTTGCTCACACTGTTGCACACTTGGCTATCTTCCTCCAGGATTTATTATTAGTGTTGTTGAGTGTCATTCCTACACCATTAATTTTAAACCTTAAAATGAATGTGTTCAAGATGTGTTTGGTGTAGATTAAGAAAAACATAGAGCACTTTTTTTTTGTATTCTGTTCCTGAATCCAAGCGATGGGTTGCTTACAACATTAATTTTTTTACAAGGTGTCAATGGAACAATGCCAGTATCATCATGAAGCATCAGCAAGTCACTGGCAACTGTTGGCAGCTAGGAAACTTGTGCTAATGTTATCTTCCTGACAGCCAGAGGTCTCAGAAATCAATCTAATAACTATGATACATTTTCACTGAGTTTTTGCTGCAAATTCTTCCAGTCTCTGTGTCTCTGGTGCTAGTGATGGTGGTGGTAGTGTGTGTGATTTTTGTCCTCTCTCTCCTCAGCTGGTGTTCATATCATGTGGGTGGTGTTTATTTTATTAACTCTTTCTGCTTATTTGTAATGATCACCTCAATTTTGAAAACAAATGGAAAGTTTGAGTTTTCTTTATTTCCTTGTATACTTTATTGCAAGTAATGATTTGGAAACAGAAAATAGCAAACTCTCTGAAAACATGCAGGGACCTTTTGAAATTGTGTAAAAACAAAACAAAGAAACCAAACCAAACCAACCAACCAAACAAAAAACACCAAAAAATTTTACCAAGGTCAATACAGTGTCAACATTTAGTGTGAGATGGTGAATAAATTTTAATGATATTCAATTTCTACCTTATGTCTCAGGCAGAAGAGTCTAGAAAAATGTAAAGTATCTCAGCAACTGAAGCTGACAAAGTTTGACTGTTCCTGGCTCTGCACGTAATTTGGAAACTTTGGTCATTTTTATACCATTAGGCATCTTATTCATTATTGACCCTTGACAGGCAGAATTTCTAGTTTTAAGCAACCTTCCTGATTCAATTACATTATTTTTACTCTAGGAGATCATCATCTGTAGCATGAATCTAATTAGTTTTAATCAATAAAAACCTGGAGTCAGATATTAGGGGGTGAAAGCTGAAAGATCAGAGAAGCAAAGTAGCCAGCCACTAGTTCTTACTGCTCCGAAATCCTCAGACTAAAAAGGGGGAGATCCTGTGTCCACATGGCTTATATTCCTGTCTTCACCTCCCTCGTGCTGGGATCAAAGGTGTGTGCCTCCCAAGTGCTGGGGTCAAAGGCATAAGATCCCGAGTTTTGGGATCAAAGGTGTGTGCCACCACTGCCTGGCCTCTATGGCTAACTAAGTGCTAGCTCCATCCTTTGATCTCCAGGCAAGCTTTATTATCTGTTAGAGCACAAACAAAATATCACATTTTCCCCTTTTTGTCTAAAATAAAAAAGAAGGTATAACTAATATAAGAAAAATTATATACAATAAGTATAATAACTATATATAATATATACAGGCAATGAAAACATTAACAATATCTAGTCCATTTGACATTTGACAAATTCAGAGAAAATACTCCTTTATCTATCCTATTTTGGTGAGTCCAAAGTGTTGTACCTAATTCACTTTCTACTCTAACCTGCATTACCAAAACTATCTTTTTATGTCTCTCGACCTTATACACTTTATATTTCTTTAGTGAATTTCTTTTTTGAACCTGGTAACAAAAAAATTATAAGTATAAAGTCTTCAATTCCATCAGAGATCCAAGAAGGAAATAATATTTCCTGAGTAAGCAGGAAGCACAAGCATGTGTCTTCTAAAAAACAGAAACAGTTGGCTGCCTGAACAGTCACCCAAAGGTAACATTGGGGCATCATCTTTGACCTTCCAGCCTAGCATATCTGAAAGACTTTTCTGTGAGGCAGGATATTCTGAAGGGTTGTCATACCTTCTCTTGGCTAAATTTGGCAGCCACTTTCTTTTGTGTCCTGCTTGTCCAATTTGGACAGCATACTGTCAGCAGTTGAGGCAAGAGCACTTTCTTGCCCAGTGACTTACTTTTTCCACAAAGAAAATAAACTCCATGTGGAATTTCTTTGATGCCCATCATCTTCTCTGAAGTAAATTGGTGCTTCCAGTAGTAGACATGTCTCATTGTCATAAAAAAAGAAGCTATATTATTAAAACATTTTAAATGTCATATTCTGAAGATCTCTGAATTGTTTGAAGATCACCTGTCTACCTAAAATATATCTGTTTGATCTTGAAAACATACCTAACATGTCTATAAGCTTGATTGTAATAGGTGACTAACTACTAGCCTTCATTTCCTTATTATTCTAAATAGTTGGTAATAATAACTTTTAAGGGCTAAAAGTTTGCATTACATTGTTAAATAAGTTGCATAGGTACAACACCTTAAATAAGATTATAAATGTATGTACAGTATGCTCTAACAAAAATAAACTTAAATTTGTATCAATATTCAAAAATCCATATCAATGTAAAGTATAAGACTATTAGTTGCCTTTTTGGTAGATTCAATAATCTACCCTTATCCTATCATATATATATATATATATCCCTATTTTTATTTTCAAAATAAGAACTCTGAATTTTATCTCCTTTGTTCAACTTTTTTTTCTGACTATTACCAATAGCAACTTGTAACCAACCACCCTAAACAATGACATATATCCATAACCCACTGAACAACCAAAAACCACTTACTCTACCTCTTGGGAATATGGATGTCATTTCTTAAATGTACTTCCCGCTGTCTGGGGGCAACAACATCTTTAGGGGATCCTGAAAAGAAAAATTTGGATTAATTGTCAAATTCTGGGAGAAGTAGTTGTATCATTAGTTGTCCAGTATCTGTGTAATGGGAAAGTGCAGGGCTTGTCTCAAGTCCTGGCTAAAGTAGTCTGTGAGGCTGGGTCATCTCAGCTAGCCACCTTGAAATTGTCCTGAGCAGTTTGTACTCCATAGCTGATCTTTGGGTGACATTTTTCAGCTTAGTGATATTATCATAGTCCTGGTGGGATTGTCGTTGTGGGATCCCATCATCTTTTTGGAGACCTCAGAGATCACATTAGGTCAGATTATTCCTTTTCTTGATAATTTTTTCCAGGTAGTTCTTCCTTCTTTGGATATTTATTTGTCCAAAGGTCTTTAAATTTCTCGAGGTGGTTGTTTTTATTTTCCTGTAAAGACAAAAACAAAACCCTGCTCCAAACTATCTTCGGGGAGTTTCCCTTTTGGCAAGTTATATCTGATCAAATGAAAAGTATTTGTTAGTCTTATAAATTAGCCTAGATTGAATGGTCCTATTGGCTGATGCACTCTCTCTTGCTCAAATCTAATCTTTCTAATATTTGCTTTATGGTTTCTCCTGAAATTTTTGTTTTATTTTCTGAAGGCATTATATTATCCAGAGCAGTATGTTTTTTTTTAATAATAGGCATTAGACCCTTTAATTTCTCTGGGAAGGAGTTTCTCCCACAGTGAATGGCTGAACCAAATTTGACAGGGATGTCTGCAAGAAGCCCCCCAAGGTGTTTCACAATGGCAAAGGGTTACCTTGTCTGTCCCTTGTTGAACTGCATTCATAAATCCAATGCCTGCCCTTGCCACACCTTCTGCATAATCCAGAAGGAAGGGCATTCTGTTTGGATTATGCTCAGAAAAAAATATTGTTTCTCAGAACACCCTGTTTACATCCTTTTGTAGGTGACCTGTTTACTGCAATTCTAACACTCAACATTTTGACTTTTCTTCAAAACTCTGGAAATCACCTCTTCTATCTAAGTATCATCATGGCTATGAGATTCAATATTGATTGTATCTCTGATCCATTCCTCCAACGGTACTGATCTTTCCTTTAGTGCCTAATTATCCTTTTCATTGTAAATTAGCATTTTCAAAAGTCATAGATTCAATTCTTATTTTCTAGCTTCTGAATTTGGTATCATTCTAGTTACTGCTGAATTCAGTCTATGAAAGAAATCCATGACGGTTTCTTTTGTACCCTGTATAACTTTAGTAAATGACTTAATTTTCTTTCTTACTTCTTCAATTCTGTCCCAAGCATTCAAGCTGCTGGATGATATAAAACTAGGATGTGGTTATCATATAGAGATTTCCTTTGTACGTTAGCTTAATTTCCCACTCTGAGAAGTTGGTCTTGGGAGATTTCCATACCTCTAGCCCTACTTCATTGTTTATTGGTCTTAGTCTTTCCACCAAATCCTCCATTGTAATTGGGGATGAAGCTCCAAGACTGCTGTAACTGAGTCTCTCCAGTCTTGAGGGATAATTCTGTTACAAGTTGACCATGAATTTAACATCTGCTTCACAAAAGGTGAATGTAAACATATGAGACTATCACTTCCTTGAATTTCCTTAAATCTAACATTTCCTCATGAATTCATTCAGCTCTTATACAGCCATGGGGATATTTATCATTTGGCAATTTCTGTAAGGTTACTGGATAAATGAAAATTGGCTGTTTGAAAAACCTTAGGCTATTCCTCTCTAACCTTATAATGCAATGCTGAAATTGGTTCTTCTTTAAATTCTTCCGTCTGGATCTGAATATCTTTATGATCTGTTTTTCTAAGGCCTGCATCTTGGCACTCTTATCAACCAGCTGTTTAAGAGATAAATGAAGAATTATTAAACCAACAATCAAGATTAGCAAGATGATAATTAATATTATGTCAATCCTGGTTAAGTTGATTATCCCTTCATTTAATTGTTTCATTTCTAAACCATGCATTGCATAATCATACAGAGACTTAACTCTTTCCATCAATAGTGTTTCTCATTTTTTACTGTGGGCAAAAACTCTCTCTTTCAATGAACTCGTCCCTTTAAGAATTCCCAATAGTCTCGTCAAATCTGCCTAGGATGTTGAATCAGATGACTGTGAGGCTGACTGCTGCTACAGAGAACAGAAGAAGCCCGAGGGGATTTCAGTGCAGCTACCTAGTTAGGCAGCAGCCAGAAAAGGAGGTCCAGGTAAAACCCACAACCCACCTGGAGTAAAGAAGCCAAAGAGCCAGCTGTCTGCATGGGGAATGTGCAAAAGCGGCTAACTGCTGTGGTGTCAACCATGTGCGGAGTTTGCTGTAGAGAGGTTGCAACATATAAATCACAGACCTGCTCTGAGGGCTTGGGAAAAAGGAAAAAAGAAAGGAAAATCTAGCTGTTGGGGCAGTGACTCCAAGTACGTGTAGCTCTGGTCAGTGTTGGTGGCTGCAAATGCCACAAGCAAGAGGCCTTTTCGTGCATTTGTGCCCCAAAGTTGGACACCAGATGTAGTGTGAATCTAATTAGTCTTAATCAGTAAAAACCTGGAATCAGATGTTGTGAGGGGGGTGAAAGCTGAAAGATCAGAGAAGCAGAGCAGCCAGTGACTCTACAAAATCCTCAGACTGAAAAGGGTGAGATCCTGTTTTTACCCACTTCATATTCCTGTCTCCACCTCCCAAGTACTGGGATCAAAGGTGTGTGCCATCACTGCCTGGTCGCTGTGGTTAACTAGTGGCTAGCTCCACCCTCTGATCTTCAGGCAAGCTGTATTTGTTAGAGCACAAACATAATATCACCACAATAATCTATACTTAAGTTTAGGTCTCTAATGCAATCAAGATTAAAAGTAGACTGAGTATAAACAGAAAATCATATATGCATGTATTTCTATAACTTTACTGGAAAATAATGGTATTTTAAGTAACCATGCAAAGTCAACAGCAATAAGCTGCCATAAGCCACCTCTGAGGTGGTTGACTTTTTATTTTTGTTGCTGTTTTTCCAAAATTTATTTTAGAAGTACCTGTAAGATAAACCTAGAGATTGCATGTGAAAGATAATTTAGTTTATACTGATTCCCACTTTTGTTGGGCCCAATAGAATAATAGTCAATATCATCTATGACCATCTGAATGTCTCAAGTCTCATCTAAACTTAGAACAAAAAAGAGTTGGCATGACTTGTACTTGAATGAGACAAATATGTCCTGGCTTTATTGGTCAATAATCACTATTGACAAGTGTATTAACTATCACTAAACTAAACATACACATCCATTGAGATAAGCTCTATGAAGAGTGTTATAGCATCATCTCTGATCCCTCAGAGTCTGGAGCTGCCTATCTACTTTCTCTGATTTCCCCATTGCCTCCACCCATCCAAGTCTAACATTTGGTGCCATAAACTGGGACGAGTTTTTGAGTCCTGCACCCCAGCCTACCCCATTTTACAACCTCTTCTATCTCCTTGAATCCTTCTTTCTCTCTTCTCTCAGACCTATCCAACCATGAACATGGCTGCGGCTGCCCATTGAGTCCACTCAGGCTTAATGGTCTGTAGTAACACCCTTGAGTTTTTGGTATGCCGTGTAATACTTATTTGAGTCTTTTCCCTTATCTGCCCTCCTTTCTCACTCTCTCTATCATTATCTGTCATTCCCTCTTTCTCTCTCACTATCTTCTGATCTCCAGAGCAGAGGCTAGTCACCATTTGTCCGTTGGACTATACCCACCATAAATGCAGTGAGAAAGAAAGGCCAAGCCAAGGTCTGTCCCAGATTTCAGCCCTCTCCACAACTCTGGAAGTTCCTTGT